>JABASH010000023.1:0-88922 GCA_019776445.1 Tomocerus maximus
ATTCGCACAGAGCTGCGCTACTCCTCCCTTCTCGATTCTCCACCAATCCATTTGGAGAACCAAGAACACATCGCTCTTTTACTTTTTATATACTGATGATACATATCTATCGTATTCTATGCAATTCCTCAAATGTATCTTACTAAACTAAGGTTTGGTATCTGCTGTGTATGCATTACCTTTGTTATTGTAACAACTGTAATTCAAAATGCAATGTAAACTCTTTCGTAGTACAGATTGGTGGAGTTATTTTTACTCTTCGAATGAAGTAGAACTATTATTTGTATTTTTGTTACACTGTTTAGTTAATTTTTGGTCTACATAAACCATACTCAAAACCTATTTTATATTTACATACTTACATCTCCATCACATCAACTACAATTGTAATGCCATTGTTCTAACTATTACTTGCTGGAACTGCAAACGATTTAATCACGATTACTAGACAGCGCTTGTAATTAATTATTTCTGTATGTAGGGTAATTTATTTAAAATACTTTTGTTGGTCTATTTGAATCTGAAATTCTGAAATGAAAACTAGAGGTTTGTATAGAATAGTTGTTCACTATTATTGTTACTATCTTTAGTCGTCTATTTATAAGTATTATTGGGAGAGTTCTAAGTAGGATTACTGAAATTTTGTAATATACCCATCCACGGTAAAAATTTTATTTCTGTAGACACTACGCATAAATATTTGCAACTATATTTTCTCTTGTCTACGTTGCAATTATCTAAAAGCCTACATTTCATTTCAGAAGGGAAGTTGTTATTAGCTAGTTGATCTAGATAGAGCCTAATCTGAGTTTTTCGGTAGACTTTGTAACTGTAAAAACTGAATAATACAGATATCTGGAGGCTGGAGTACTAAGTAAGTTAATAATGTCAAGTATAGATAGAGAACAAGCAATTTATAAATGCTCATTTATGAGATGAAGAATTTTAATTTTCATTAGTAGAGATACAAGCACCTGCTATATTATACTACATATATAATGGCTAGATTATAGATAAATTGCTTGATTATTCCTGGTTTGGCCTTTATAGCAGTTCGTTGGCATTTCAATACGAAGTAGGAAATCATATTTGTACTTTTTACATGGTTTACATTGTCTTTTCTATAATAGAGGAATTACGGCTATAAAGAATTCAAACCTGATTAGGTGTAAGAGACATCGCATCCGGGTCAAAGGTAATGAATGATAGAAGTTTTCAAATGTAAATTTGCAAAGGAATGTACAGTAACAAAAAATGTTTGAAAGTACCTTTAACTATACCATTTAACTGTAAATCAGTATAAATAGTACAGTTATTTTGACATTTGCATGGTTTTCCACAAAATTAAGTACTATTATACAACATACGCATCTGATAGGTATATATTTATGTATGTTAGTCTGTATTCCAATATCGCATTTCTAGATAAACGATTGCATTTTTTGTTGACTCACATACATCATTTGATTCTAATGTAACCATTATAGGATCAACAAAAGCATTATTTAGTAAGGTTAGCAGCATTAATCATGTAATTTCCAAACATTATACAGATTAAGGTGTACATAGTATTAAGTGCATACATTGTGTGTACAAAACTTGGTGGCCCATACTTGATTTACGTTGGTACACAGAAGTCTGTAACACATATTATGATATCCTGTAAAGTTACAAGAGATAGTATCATTGTCAGAAATAGTTGTGATTTGGCCATAATATACAGCTAAAGAAGTAAAACAACATAATCTACTTAATTCCAAATGCTAACAAAAAACACTCACAAAGTTTACATACTTTACTGTATGCCTAAATATGTTACAGAGAAGCTATTAATAGATGAATGTATGCTATGTAATATTTACATGGAACAACTCCACTCTACACAAAAAGAGAACTGTCTATGTCTTGGCCTTTCTAATAAAATATGATCATCAGGGTTCTTCCATATTTAAGAAATTATACCTTCATGTATCGAAATCAGTTATTTGCAGTTTGATACAATACAAACCTATTTAAGTATACTCACATAAAACAAGATGCAATTTTAGTTAACGTTTTACAACCCGTGATGTAAGATATAAAAAATCTGGACTATTTATTATTGTTTCGTAAATAATTTTTCTGTATTTTTGTCTCAGTATGAAAGAAATTCTTGTGTATATGTAATTTATGTTTGTGTACATCTAAAAGTCAAAATGTTCATTACCAAACGAAATCATAATCTGGTATTTAAAGTTTTCATGATGAGTAATACCAAAGTCAGATTCATGAGTTGCTATTTTTGGTGCATTATTTCAATTTATAGTAGTGCAGTCGTGACTTGGTGACTCTGGTGAGTACATATAACTGTGTCTACTAATATTCGTTAACTGTAGAATTATGTTTCTTATATATTTTATCGTTATCTCTTTCAATAGTATATAAATTATGTCATTAAATGTTACTGGCAAAACAAATGATGTAAGTACCTATTCTTGTCTATGTATAGATACGATATTAACTATATCGTGTACCTGTTAACTTGGAAAAATTCTTAAAATGTTACTCCTGATGAACTAAGCCACACAAACTATTGAGCCATTAAATGAGATTTCAATGCTTAATTTTTTAGGATTTCGTAACAGCCTAAACCTGAATAGATTGCATGAAAACTAAGTTTTCTTTGAAAAGCTTTAAAAATGAATTATAAATATCCTCAAGTTGAAATCTCATCTTATTTTACAAGTGGCTAGGAATGTCTTTAGTTTACAACTTGAACGAGACTTCAAATAAAATTGTACGTATTACATTATTTATGAATATGCAAGTTCTGTTGTAAGTAGGAATTTTTAAAGTCTGTTAAAATATTTAACATCGGTATAAATGTATTAGAAATACAAACTGTTTTGTACTAAAAATAAAATATCCACGTTGCAAATCAGTTTTCATTTATTCTAGTATTAGTATTCAGTAAGCAACAGTTTGACAGTAATTCGGTAGACCACCGTAAACGATACCATATACACTATTTAGTAATTTTACAGTTAATTTCATATAAAGTCATGAAACATTTTCCACATTCAAATTCTCCCTAGAATCATAAGTGTTACAAGAATTGAGATTATCTAGCCAATTTTTTATATGCGGGTGTATGAAAATCAAGTAATTAATTTTTATAACTAAAATTGAAATTATAAATAACTACATTATCAACATAGAGATGACTGGATTAGTGCTTTCTATGATTGAAAAAAAGACGAAAATTACACAATTCATTTTTACCGTACAAATAAATACAATCTATGGAATATTATTTTTTGCTAACAATTTTGTAAGTTAAATCATGTGTGTAATATTTTATTTCGTATTTTTATTTCCAACACTCGCCAATTGACTAAGATAAGTTGTAGAGAACTCGTAACAAGAATCGAAATCCATAATCACCTCCTTTACGCGTTGCAGGCATCTTAAATGGGCAGCGTGTGCGGGAGGGGTGTTTTTAGAGTATCTTCCTTGGAGGTACATTTTGTCTGCTAGGTAATGAACCCAAAAGATGTTGGTCTTTGGACAAAATTTGGCCCAATCATTACTGTAAATATTTAGAGGAAACGACATTAGACTCATTTAAAAATAACACGCAAAGATTTACAATACAATTATTTATTTCCTTACTCATTGTATTCTCGCGTCATACGATAAATATCAAACTGAAGATCACCAGTGCCTAAAGAATACATTAATTTAACATATTTGCACATTTTCACTATTTAACGGCTTTTAAAAGTATCCTAGTTAATCAAAAATCAAGTCTTTTATTTAGTGATATATTATTTACATATAATAATTATATTGATTTCTTACCCAAAAACTGTTCCTCGTCAGCAGAGATATCCGTGAAAATAGGTTCCCCATTATCAACTACTCGGGACATGGTAAAATCGATAACGGTGATTTTTATCCCATACGTTGGAACTTTAAAGGGCATTCCATTCATGACATAGGCCGCAAATTCTTCCTCTGTCTTTTCCACCAGTATGTTGCCCCAATGGGCATCCCTATGTTCAAATCCAAAGGCACACTCACCTAAATTATACGAAAAGCGTATGGTTTAAGCCCACAATTGATGCTTGCACAAGAATAATTATGAAATAATAGCTGTACAAAATATAATGTATAAATAAAAAAGAATGTACGAAAACTAAAGTAGTGAAATGCTAACCGTACCGACAGCAAAGATATGAGCCACCTAATCAAGAGACAGAATTTATAATTTCATAACATAACCTTTAAATAACGCCATGTCAAAATGCTGTAATACTTACTTGTAGCACCGCTGACAATGTCTGTTGAGCAGATGCAAACTGAAATTCTTCTATATCGTTCCCTGCGAATTTGAATTCAAACACCACATACAGTTGGCGAGGCTTAAAATCAGGACAGTCGTTATCGGATTCTGTAAAAAAATATTTTCAAACAGTAAAGGATCAATCCACAACACTGCAAGTTATTAGACGCTATTTCATACACGCTTTCGCAATGGTTTTAATACGAAATAGAATATGTAAACTATTTTCAGTTTAGTATCAAAGACATACCTAATAGGTAGGTGGCTATGAAAAACCAAAGATATTAAGGATAGACTTAAAAACAACAAATAGTTATTCTCACTGTTTTTATCATGCCAAATTTTCCAAGCTTTAATTAGGGTGTCGGGATAAGTTCCTTTACAAACTCTGGTTCCATATAGCTTAACAAATCCAACGGTGAAGTTACCGTTTACTCCTTCGTCAAGTTTGCTCAGTTTTCTGCAAAAATGGAAATTACTTTCATATTGTCTCAAACGATTGCTTAGTAAATGCAACTTACATTATGTATTTAAGTGAATGGGCATATAAATATTCTTACTGAGAAATAATGATCTCAGGAAGGATTTCCTCGTACTTCTTTTGCTTCTCGCCATTAATGAGTTCATTTCCTTCCACAGCAACGATTTTGTAGACCCTGGCATGAGTATTTGATCCAAAAAACCCAGAGTACACCTCACCGTAAACACCCTCTCCTACTTTCTTCAGATCCCGGAGGTTTTCAAATACTAATTTTAGTGGAATGGGTTCCTTTTGCTGACATGCTTGCATTATTTTTTCTGTGCTTTTTGACTTATTGTTACTCATCTTGAAAATATTAGAGCCGCTTATTTTTACTACAAATGGAGATATCGGAGGATAATTCTGAGCCATTGGACTCCGAACGTCAAATGAAAACTTTCCAGACACAAAACTACTCCTCGTAGAAAACGGGGTTTTCGGTCGTTCTATTTGTTCATCCCCTTGGGAACTTTGGGAAGGATCTCCATCTAAGTTGATTTTCACATTTTCAACTTTACAAGAAGTTTCAGTCCGTTTTGATTCTGATGCTGTATCCAAATACTGAACGATCTAATTTACAGATTTACATATTTACTATTTACATTTACACAATACAAAGTAGCAATAATCGTTTATTTAAAAGTCTAGAGTGGACAATAATAAATTAATTGCGTTTCCAATTTTACTAGCTTACCAGAAATACAAACTCCTAATAAAAATTAAAACTTGCTCAACATCGACTTTTTTGGTTATCTTAGAAGATTGAAGATGAACATTCGTTCACTTTTTAGGTTTCAAATTCATAAAAATAATGACTTATAAAGTTAACAAATTCCAGGAATACGTCGTATTTCACTACAACTTGTACAACCACCACCACTCGGCAGTCGGTGTCATGGAGGATATTTAATAATCTCCTACGTCAATCATATGCCTTTTGCCTTCTCCAAATATATATTCGTAAACTTACCCCTTCATGCTTTTTAACTTCAGCGTTTATGGATTCGACAGGTTTGGGTTCTACGAAACCAAAACCGAAGCCAATGACATTGTGATGTAAGATGTTGTCCCCATCATAAGCAATTTTTCGTTTAGAACTTTCATCCAGATCTGATAGTTGCAATGCAAAATCAGTTTTGTCTGCTTGATGGCCTTTATCTTCATCTGTTTGCCGACAGTCGATTTTCTTCATAATATTAATATCCTCATGATTTGTCGAAGTTTCGAATTTCAAGAAATCGAATCCAATTTCACTTACATTAGGCAATTTTTCGCACACTTTTGATTTTTCAATCTTTGTAGATTTTGAAGGAGATTTCACAAACCCAAACCCAAATGCAATCTCATTATCATTTGCCAAACTTTCTTTGTACACTTTTGTAGATTTTGAAGACAAAGATTTCGCAGAGTCAAACCCAAAGCCAATCTCATTTACATTTGGCAAGCTTTTGTCGATCATTTTGGCCCGTTCAACTTCGGTAGATTTTGAAGACGGAGATGTCCCAAAGCCGAAGCCGATAGCGCCTTTCCTAAGTAAACTTTCACTAAAACAATTTTCACTAGTCTGCTCTTGAAAACATGACTTACGTAACACTGCCATGGGTATTGGAGGAGGAAGCAAAGAAACGAACTTGTCTGATGACACACTTGGTTGGTCTGCATTATCGACAAAAACCCCGAATTAACTTTCATTGTTAAAAAAAAATTTCAAACGGTGTAAAAATGTTTATTACATATTACACACTTACATTTATCTTGTACGCAATTTTTAAGGTGACCTTCGGGAATGTCATTCTAGAAGGGCAAAAATTAAATCTTATTAGTAATCCATTTCTGAAGTTTGGGTGATAGAACAATATACTTCATAAATATATTATTCAAATAAAATATTCCATAACCTAATCAATTACCTGCTGATGTACGTTGAAATAGGACGAGTCAGTTTTTGTATTTGTTGTGCACAGAGTGGAGAGACACGATATCGATTCTATATCGTCACGGCGTGGTGGGAGTAAAGTTAGAACGGAGTCTTGAGCGCTTTGGAAATTTTGGCCAGGGACAAACAAATGTTTGTTTTCTCCATTAGTGGAACTAGGCATATGACCACGATTGCGATTTTGCTTCAAGTTCAACTCTTTATCTTTATGCCATGTTGATGCCGATGGGAAATCACCTGATGGGGCAATGACTGAATTTTCACACCAACCGAATGGCGAAGTCATTTCAGTGAGTGGTAAAGAGTCACAACTGTAACGGCTTCTCTATTTGGAAATTGGCGTGCCTTCCCAATTATTGCATCCTAATCACAAGTGAGCCAAACATTTGGGGAAGGGGGAAACAAAAATTACTATGACAATTATTGACACACAGTGAAAGTGAATTGGACTTTAGTAAAAACAAATGTAAAAAACTATAAAACTGTGGCATTGATGAGGTTTATTGGCTAATGTGACACCCAAACTTTTCATCCCAATCTTCGTACACATCCAAATCATTAGTAGCGACACTCGCTTTTACGTGTCTCAAAGCACATTCAAAATCCCTCAGTAGAATTGGACGCACCTGAAATAAATAAATTCCAACTTTCAGTGGTAATACATTTTTTACCAATGAAGAAAAAATGAATCCGGAATTCCTAATTAATATTATAAGATTAAAATTAGCTTTCATAATCAGTACTTTTTCCGCTGTGATATCTTGAAGCAAATGACTAATATCACGGATAGGGCCATATGCAGCTTCTTGACAAATACTCCGTACATCCGCACCGGAGTATCCCTCAGTTATATCTGCAATCCTTGCAAAATCTTCATCACTTAACGAGAATTGTTGACCTTTTAACAGACTTCTGACAAGTTGCTGACGACCCTATTATAAATTACAAAAAATGTAAATATTAATTACAAATTAAAGCCTCCCCCTACACAGAAAAAAGGAACCAATTTTGATGTTAGGAACTTCATTATAATTAAAATATTCTTACGCCTGCATCGGGCAAAGGAATGTAAATTCGTTTAACTAATCTGCGCCGGGCTGCTTCATCCAGCTCTTGTGGTCGATTTGTTACTCCAATAACCAGTATTCTGTCATCAGACTTTGTTCCACATCCGTCCTGTCATTTGAAAAACAAAAATTGAGGTTCTATCAGAATAATGTCGGTACTATTTTATTATGTGGCAGCTTACAAATTGAATCAAAAATTCCGTTTTTAATCTCCTTGAACTTTCATGCTCAGTATCACTGCGTTGAGTAAGAATCGAATCAATTTCGTCGATAAAAATGACCGCTACAAATTAAAAAACGTTCATTCAGTATAATAATTAGACTGATGAGGAAAATGTGTAGATAGATAAAAAGGAGATTTTACTTACCAGGCTGTTTCACCTTGGCCACTTGAAACAAAGCTCTCACCATTTTTTCTCCTTCTCCAATCCATTTAGAAGTTAACGACGAAGCACTAATATTGAAAAAGGTTGACTTGGACTCCGTAGATATTAGTCTTCCTATCATTGTCTTGCCTGTACCAGGAGGCCCTGTAGTTTTAGAGAAAATCATTTAGTAATAGTAATGGTACTGTCAAAATGCTTAAAATAAAATAAAACCGACCAAATAGTAAAATTCCTTTCGGAGGACCACGCAGTCCTGTGAAAATATCTGGACGAAGCATGGGCCAGATAATTATTTCCTAAATGATAATTAAAGAGAGAATGTCTTAAGCATTTCAATTTGTATATTCAGACTCGGACTATAATATAAGATTATGATAATATTCTAATATTATTTATTATTACCTTAATAATGCTCTTGACGCCTTCTAAACCAGCGATATCCTCCCATGTAGTTTGAGATACATCAACAACTTCGTTTAATATGGCCTCTACCATTTTCGGATCCACATTTTTCATACAGTCGTGCTCCATTAACTCGTTTACTCTACAAAATAACGATAATAATTTTCCTCAATTGAGACTTGAGTCCTTCAAAATATATTGACATTAAAAAAGCATAAAGATGTGACAGATGTAAAAGTTACTCAGGATTGTCCGAAACTTGTTTTTTCTCTTTCTCTGGCGTTTTTGTAGACATTTCGCTGATATTTGTAGGTCTATTTGCAGCTCTGCGCAATAATCCAGGGACATGAACAGATCCCGTGGAATTAAGGTTTCTTTTAATTCCTTTAGCTCTGTCTTCAATTGCCTGGTAGAATGAAGTAGTAGAAATGGTTAGGTTTTCCACTCAAATAAATTGAGGGATAAAATTGACTATTAAATTCGTATTCATCTTACTAATTGTTCATATGCGGTTTTAAACTGAAATTGTTGCGGACTTGGCAGCTCACAGTCTCTCTTGTTCTCTTCAATTGAAACAGGATTAACATTTGAACCAACCCCATGCATATTACGACTAACATTAGGTCGTGGATATTGATTTGAGCTTTTTACAGGAATTGCAGGGATAGTAAATAAATTTCTTGTGGGTGGTGCAACATTAGCATTGTAACTAGTATTTGCCACACTGTTAGAATGAGGAATTGGTTCGATTTTTCTGGGTGCTAAAAAGCCTCCTTTTCTGTCAGAAAACTTAAAGCGCTTTGGTTCCTGGGGTGCGGGCTGTTTAATAGCAGTAGAAATACAATCATCATTTTTGTGGTCCTGGTTTGAAACTGCGGTTTTCTCTTCAGTCGTTGCACTCTTCGCTTCCGACATCATTCTAATAAAACTTTTCGAATTTTCGCAACTATTACTTTCTGTAGAATAATTTTTTGTCAAATGTGTCAGTCTTCCAGGTTTCCAATTATTTAAAGCTATAAAATAAAAATATGAAGCAATACTAAATTACTATTTTATCAACTATTAGATATTTTTAATTGACTTTTATCTATCCATCAATCTACACTTAAGTTTTAACTTCCGGGAAAATAAACGATATACCTGGATTAATGGGAAGATTGTCAACTACGAACTTATCCCTCCTAAGCGAACTTTTTTGATGAGACTCATTTAAGTTGCTATCCTTTGCATCCAATTTAAAGGACAAAGGGTCTATTCTTAGGGCATATTGTAACAATAAAGGTACATCATTGTCACTGTAAGGCTTAGTAGAGTCGATTAAAGAAGATATATCTTCCATTGCCTCGTCAGTCATCAGTGCTTGATATGATGGATTATTTTGCTGCTTGCTGATTATTCTATTTTGATTCTTCTGCTTATTACTCTAGACAAATATAGAAAAAGTGGATGAGAATTTGAGACAACAAAATAGTCCTTTTACTAAATATGCCTCCAGTCGCAACCGCAACTTCCAACAAAGATGTTAAATTGCAATTGGATAATTGGATATGATTTTTTGGCTTACTTAGAGCCAAAACAGGTAGAAAGTATGAAAGTACAAATACTTGCCTGGATTTTGAAGATTTTCAAACATCGCCTTTTAAATTCAATCTCAACTTCCTTGACATCATGACTTGGACACTTACTTGACCTTGACCATTTTTTGCCAATCTTCTCAATCTTTGACAATTTATTGACTAGACAAGTCTGTTCCTCCGTGGTAAATAGTAAATAGTGATTACCAATTACCATTACCAATTACCAATAACCCATGAGTCCATGAGATTCCCGCTACCGCCAAAAGTATTAATTTTTTATCGTCATTTAGAACACGTTGATGTTGATTGAAATTGAAACTTGAAACACTTCACAAGTGAACATAGAAAGTTATAATGTGACAGTGTGGAATATGGAAAAAAGAACTTTCTCCTGTCAAAGGGAGAAAGTGAGAAAACACTGCAAGAAGAATGATTTAGCGAACTTGTTAGATGCCAGACGCTTGACTAAATTATATGATAATAATGTAATCCGATTCGTCCACCTTACATTTTATAAAAATACATTTCAACTATAACTTTTATGGATCGATGAGGATGACTGTTTCCTAGTGCAATTCGGCATATTTTTCAAAATACTCTTTTCTCTAATAAAACGGCTAATTTAACTATCTAAAGTTTCAAGGTTGAAAATGCATAACAGACATCGAAGTAGAAGTTATATAATATATAGTATATAGTATACGATATCATATCATCATTTATTAATCTCTAGTATATCAAGTTCTCATTTATTTCCAAACGTAATATTATTGTATTGTGCCATTTATTACATTTTTCAAAATAATAAGTTGCAGCAAGTTATTGTAGTATAATGCCATCGCCTCCACATAGTTTGTGTTCTACAGCAACAAAGTCAGTTAGATTATTCCGTCACATTTAAAGAGTGTCATTTTCATGAGACCAAATCGGTTTTCTTTTTTCCACAAAGCTTCGCAAACCTTCTTGTGAATCAGTCATTTGTAAATTCGAAACCATCACTTCTGAAGCATGCCTAGAAACATTATTGCATAATTAATAAGGTACATAATCTGTATATAGGTAACGAAAAGAAGAATATATAGAATGAAAAGAGAAAGTAGCACAGGGTTTTAACTTACTTATTTAAATTAAAAATAAAGCTTATAACTCATACCTTAAAGCTTCTTCGTAAGGAAGTTGCAGCTGTTCATAAAAGGTTTTTTTTCCCAGTTTTATTACAGATCGACTTTTGGATGATATATGTGAATATATTTCGGACAGGGACTGATCTGTTTGCAAAAAATGGATTAGTTGTTAAGTACAATGTATAAGAGAAGAGACAGAGCTGTTATTGTAGTACTCTGTAATTACATTTCACAATTTATTACGAAAATTGTTTATTGGCATTTGAGTTAACTTGTTTAGGTAAATATTTTAATATTTTACACCGAAACATTGCAAAAATCAATTTTTGATTGTCTGTTTAAGATTTTATTGTCAATGGAAAGAGAAAGTCTAAAAGACTATCTGGTCAAAATTATCTCTAAGAAAGTTTTGGAGAAAATCATTACCTATATATCATATAAGTATATTCCTTCATTATATTTAATTTTAAATTTGCAGCGTATGGAGAACGTTATCAAATTACCTATTTCATCTTCAGGTACAACTTTAGTTACAAGACCAGCTCTCAAAGCTTCTTGTGCGCTCAAAGGCATGCCTGTAAGAACCATAAATGCAGCTTGTGAGCGTGGAATTACTCGTGAAATCGCCACCCCAGGTGTGGAGCAAAATATCCCAAAGCTTGCTCTATAATAACAAAAAATAATATTTTCTTCATACATGAATTGGTAATACCGTTTTAGTAGCAATTCATAAAATAAAAAGTTCATTGTGGAAAATATGACCGATTCCAAGTCTCAGTCTCAATCCCTTACTGCAATGAAACTTGATTAACAACGTAAACAAAATATTTAACCACAAGCCTACAAACTAGAAGACCCACATGTGTGAGATGACACATCCACCCTAAAGTAGTGTGAAGGTCCTATTGATGTAAATAGGTAATTAAGTAGAAGTTGAGGAAGTTTGAAGAAACTTAAATATTCTAAATAGGCATCATTCGAGGCTCTACTTTTAAAAATACTTTTAAATAACATTAAATTGAAAAATTGCATGTGCATAATCTTACCCCGGTGTGGAAAATTTTGATTTGTCAGTCGCAATTGCGAAATCACAAGAGGCGACAAGTTGACAGCCCCCAGCAGCAGCGAGACCTTTTACCACACTTATGACAGGCACATCGGAATTCTAATCATTTACAAAAAAAGTTAGCTACGTCAATGACAAGATACTTTAAATGACATGATACTAAGATATTAGAGCCTTAGACTTACAGGACTACAAAGTTAATGTTTGGTTACTTAAAAATTGCGCCCCTAAATAAAGTACGATTTATTGCCCACATGCTTTAATATAATTAGGCCACATCATTTATATTTTTATACTATAATATGATAATAATATGTGATCATAATTTTACCTTTATATCTATGGACAAAAATCAATGTTTATATTCTTACCCTAATAGCTAGCATCAATTCAGTGCATTTGACGAATACTAATTTTTGGGTTTCTTTTCCTTTATCTGAGGTCTAAATAATTCATAGGTATATTGAAACATTCGATAACATTGACATTTAAAAAATTGGTAAATATTTGACCCTTTCATAAAATTTGCTTTGCTTACTAGTTCTTTTAAGTTGTGCCCCGCACTAAACACAGAACTGTTTTCATTGGTAATAACAATGCAACGAAGGTCAAGTGATGATCGGTTTATTTCGATTGCATGTTTAAGCTCCGTCATCATTTTCAGCGACAAAGAATTTCTGTAAGCGTCGTAAAAAAGTGCTATTTTCATACTACATTTTAAAACTGGAAAATTCCATTCCTTTTAACCTAACATAAATAAGTGGGCTGGTTCTATACCTTTTTTAGCAGTTAAATACTTCTACATAGATTTATATTTATAGCAATATTTAATCAAATATTTAATTGTTATGCTATATTTACCACAAAACATTACTAAAAGATAATCATGCATTAGTATTAGGGGAAAGTTCTGGAATAGTTAATCCTACGGAGTCTAAAATACAACAATTACTGAAATTGTCTTATAATCTGAGGCATGCCTTAATTGTAAATTGTAATTCATATACCTTGTTTTATTGTCTATCATTGTGATTTTCCTTAGTCCGTTGTTTTCTTCCACCCGTATAAGGTCCAACGGTGATGATTGCCCAGTAGCCGTCTTCAGGGATTGGTTAGTGAAATTTCTTTCGAGATTTTGTGGAAAATAAGTTGTTTTTGCATAATTTAACGCCCCTTTAAACCAAGATAACGGCGTCCTCAACAGTGGTAACGGTAAGATTCTCATGTTTTCTGAAAAGGAAAAAATTCATTGATATTATGCACCTATATGCCTATATCTCGTAAGGAGTAGACTTATCAAATACGAAACGCTGTTAAGAGAAAGTTACTTTCTCTTAAAACACACAAAAAGCATATACAACTTTCTCCAAAGTGAAAACTTTTCAAAAATTTGTTACATATTTAGACCGGAAGTTCAATAAAAGTAAACATTTAAATATTCCCCCTACTACTATTATTATTAGCCACATAGTAAATTACGATACCTATTTCAACTTGCTGCAAAACAATACCAGTTTTTCAGTCTAGAATCTGGAAAATTGTCAATGGTTGTCCTCAGTTTTTTATCCTCAGTTAACAAACATCAACAAAAGTGCACGAATCAGGAATACAATTTTCAATGTCAATCCCACCACCTAGAATTTAAAATAATGCACACTTAAATAATTAATGATGTTTTTAATTGTCGCAGCAAATTAATTATTTTTTATATAATTTTTCACCAAAACATTTCTTATGATTGTACCAGAAATGTTAAAATGATTTTTTGTTACATATTCAGTGTCTATTTCAAGAACTTTAAACTTACATCAACTAACTTTTAAATATAAAAATCTGGTGTTTAACAGACTTGTTCAGACAATTAAAAATGTAACGGAATATTTAAAAATTTTAATGTCAATGATAAGGAATAAGGAGAGAGGTAAATATAGCACGTATATGTATTGAAAAGGACGAACCTTTCTTAGAGAAATTAAAGAATCTCCGCCTTCTCGCACGTTTCATTTGCTGGCTTGACTTGTTGTCCCACCTTCCGTTGCGGCAACTGATTGGACATGTACGTACAAAGATCCTATTCCTATAATATACCTCGCTATTTTATTACCACTGTCGCTCTACTCTCAAAAGCAACCTACAAAACCTCCTCCGCTTTCGATTCAACAACACTTTGATATCGTCAGGAAAATAATTATGTTACCTTTACTTTAATAAACAGCTTTCCATATTATATTCAACACAGCGTTTTTGAGTGCACTCTTGTCCAAATACTTGTCACTTCAGTGATGAAAAACCGAATTATATTCAATCCTGGACAAAATTATTGGTAAGTGAAGTCTCTTTATCATTTATATTTTAGTCATTGTTAAATTCCTTTGATTGGAAATTGGAATGTGCCGTTGTCTGTTGTAGAAAAAACGGGGGAATCATTGCTAATAATGTGACTTTTGAATTTACTTTTCGTTTTAGGACTCTGATAAATTGATGGGCATCGAATTTAAAAGTTGTAATAGTTTCGTCTTTTATTTTGGTACTTTGCAGACTGCAGACTTGTTGGACATTGGAAATACATCACTAAACTAATATATTTGGAAGCATCATATAAGAAGTCTTTTGGCAAGCATCGAGCACAGCGCAGCGTATTGAAGTCTGTCCGCATTGAAAATTCGGAAGCGTGCTACATAAAAACCGAAAATCTGTAAGCGTTGTCACAATTTTGAAAATAATATTTATCAGTTTTAGTTAATTTCTTAATGACTTAGAAGATGATTTTTTGGTTGAGAAAATCGAGAAAGTTTTGTCTATGATTGACAATATTATTCATTATGGAATATGGAATCGTTTTTGTTCGTGAGTTAAATAGGAGGCATCTGTTTTAAAAAGTATTTATATCTAAATAGTACGCTAATGAAATCATCTTTAATCAAACACTCACAAAAATGTTTGAAGGACAAAGTGTTGATTACTCGCTACCTCCATTGGATGCTATAATACCTACTTAAAATATTGCTCGTGTGTGTGAAACGAATAGTGGCCTTGAGCCCAATCTATTTACAACGGCATTTATGCTTATAATTTTTTATACAGGGTTTTGCACATTTTGATTTCAACTTCAAGTTGTAGAGAAGGATGGATACCGACGGCGAGGCCGTTGTGGCTGCTGAAGATGCTTTAGCTCCGACAGAAGAAGTGCCTCAGTTGGAGGCTAGTAATATGGAGGAATCTGATGACGCAAATCAAAACATTGACGATAGTCCGAGCGTTGATGCTGATGAAGATAACTCCGAAGAAATCGAAGCCCCACTACCTGTTAATGACATAGATGCGATAGATCATACGGAAGATAGCAATCAGGAAGGACCATCTAATATTGACGAGGACATGGCTGAAACAGATGACGAGGACGATGCTGTTCCTAATGCTGAGTATCCGGAAGACGTGGCGGACAATGACGTGGAAGAAGAGGAAGGAGAAGAAGATCTTGCCGAAAATTCAGAGGCAAATGCAGGTTTAGAAGAGGAGGAGGAGGCCGAGGATGACGATGAAAATGAAGGGGAAGATCTGGATGAAAGTACAGTTGATGAAAAGCCTGAGGTGCCTGTAAATGAAGATTCTACGGAATTGGACATGGATACTGAAAAAGCAGAAGATAGTAGCCCAAATGAGCAAGTAGATTCAATTGTAACCCGAAAACGCACTGCGTCTTTATCGTCAAGTGAAGATGCCCCGAGAAGGAAAGTTGGGCGTAGTGCATCTAATGCTTCTGTAAGCCTACATTAATATAGTCGTTTAAGTAGCCGTAGATAGATTACTTCCATTAGATCATTACATTATTTAACGATATGTTATATTAGTATGTATAATATGCTATACATAATATTACATTATAATATAATTATTACGACATGATTTTAGTTAGCAGTATTTTTATTGACCCTAATGGAAAGTTTTAACAGAGCCTTAATAATATTATAATACTTTTATTTGCGTTGCAGGCTGACTCTTCGCACGACAAATATTGCTGGGTTTGTCATAAGGAAGGCATATTTTTTCAATGCAAGATTTGTCCAAGGTCATACCACGCAAGATGCATGAGCCTTCCTGATGCTGAGTCGAGTAATTCCGAAGGTGACGGAACAACCAATAAAACTTGCATTTGCCCCGAGTGCGTCGTTGTTATGAATGCTGAAAATGTAGATTCTAGGTATGAAGCCGCAGCCTTGTTCTAAATTGCTTGTGTAATACTACTTATAGTAATTGCCCTACTAATGTGTACCATAATTACATTGTTACTTGACCAACATCTGAAAACGATGAAATACATCAATGCTACTAACAATAATTATCTTCTCCACTAAATATTTATAATATTATACTATTGTGCATTTTCAGGTCGGAAGCAATGAAGATGTTAAATATGGATCAACTTATGAGTATGTTGAAATCGATCTGCGCCAGAATGAGAATTACACCGGGGGTACGCCATATTTAAGTTCTGTATTTATTTTGAGGAAATTAGAGCGTAAAATGAATGATTTTTTAAAAACTATTTTAGGCTGAGCCATTTTTGAAACCAGTTCTTGCATCTGATGCTGCGGATTATTATGACTACATCATATATCCTATGGATATATTTACATTGGAGAAAAACATAAAACAGAGGCAGTATGGGTCAACAGAAGCATTTTTGGCCGACGCCCAATGGCTGGTTCACAATTCCATAGTTTTCAATTCGTGTAAGTTTCTCAATTTTTTTACCGTTGTATAAATTCCATAATATGAAAATACTAGTACTTAGTACTGTCACAGTTAACAATGAAGATTCTTTTATAATACAATATGTCTATTGAATCGATATTTTTCTTTTCTACATAGCTTGAAATTAAAGCTAAAATAGTTAAATGCTAAAAACTTTGCTATTAAAATAAGTAGGCAAGTACAGTTCATACTTCAGGCAAGTATGCTTCAAATACTTCAATGTGAATCGATTTTTAAAACTGAATTTTGTATGGCTGCCTTAGGCTAACATTATATCATTGCACACATTAAGCTCAAACTATGTTATTTACAATAAATTACTGTTTACATGTTTGAATGGCTGTTTCTTTGAGGTAATTTGGACAAGTACATAAAATTTCTTTCTGCCATCCATATCCGTATTAAATTATGTCTTCTTTTTCTATACTATAAAACAATTACAAAATGTCAAAATACTGGTTATGTAAATAGGCACTGGCACCTTTATTAAATCAGAGACATGTATGTATGGTTTAAGGTTTCTGTCCACATCAGGTCAGTATATGTATACTGAGTCAATAATTCATTAATTATTAAAGTGTCATTGATCCATCTGTAATGGCCATCTAACTGTATATGAATATTCACAATAGATCATATCATAGCTATACAGTCATAGATCTGCATGGCTTATCATTATTTATTATGTTTCCTACGTACGTAGACAACATCTGCTAAAATAATTTAACCAAATATGTAACCATTTAGGTATCTACCTTCCACCTGTTAGGTAGTCCACCCTCAATCGATAACATTATAGTATAACGTTGATCTAAATGTTATTTATGTAATAATGGCTAGGCATACAACTTTTTTTCAAGTGATGACGATGACAATGTGCTAATTGCAATTTCAATGAATATTTTAATTCTAGCATCTTCTCCATACACCGCGGCGGCAAAGCGTCTACTAAAAATATGTAAACAAGAACTGTCTGAAATTGAAACATGTCCCGAGTGTTATGCAAATGCGCATACTAAAACAGATACATGGTTTATAGAAGCATGTGTAAGTGTTTTCAAAATGTTTAATATAAAAAATACCTAATTGTACCGTGTAGGTGTATGTATTTTTTGCTTTTTTGTGTTACTTTTAGAAACGTCCTCATATATTAGTTTGGGCTAAACTAAAAGGATTCCCGTTTTGGCCGGCCAAAGCGATGAAAATTAAAGACGATCAAGTTGATGTTAGATTTTTTGGTCAACATGACAGGGCGTGGGTGAGCATGAAGGATTGCTTCTTTTATTCTGAAGAAATGCCCGTGTCTCCCCCTAAGAAAAATGGATCGTTATTGTCAGCTATTGAAGTAATGAAGCAATGCGTAAATTACAAAATTATATGTTTCCGATTTTAAATGCTTGATGTGTCATTTGTGTCGCTGAGATGAATTTTGAAAATACTGACTCCGATATTTCAGGAATTGACTGCTCATGTTGAGAAATTAAAGGAAATGTACGGTCGCGTAATATTTCAAAGTGTAAGGACGCCACTCGGGGCCACTCTTTCGTTGGAGAATATTCAAAGGATGCTTCCAGATGTATGTAATTTTTTAGTTATTTAACATTACAAAATGTGACTAAAGTACAAAATCTAAATGCTGAATCCTTAATCCTTAGTTTCAACCTGAAGAACCTTCTCAACACAGGACATCAGTTCAAGTAAATCCTAAGCAGAAAGCTCAATTAAGTGTGAAATCAGGAAAGTCACCTGTTACAATAACAATATCCTCTCTAAAAACAAATCCCACGATTGTGAGTAATTCGGTGAATGATGGATCTGTGAAGTTGGGAGTGAAGACAAAGAAAGCGAGTCCAGAGAACTCTCCCTCTCCAAGCCCGACCAAATCCGACGATTCGAAAAAAGATGAAGAGAAGGAGGAGGGGAAAGGAGAAACGGCCACGCCCAAAGAAAGTAAATTGGACGAAGCGAAAGAAACTGAACAAGAAGAGGCTCCAGAATCGGATCCCTGGCCACCGAGTGAGATTCTAGCTAAAGCATTAGGATTACGCAGAATTGAGCGGAAATCTAGCAAAGAAGAAGGGTCAGCGGAAGGAGACAATTCCATTGAAAAGAGAACTGGTGTTGATGGGCCAGAAACACAGGCTGAAAAGAGAGTTACCCGAGGACTTAGATCTGTGGCAGATGAGGATTCCAATTCTCGCGAACCTGCACCAGCGGAAGGAATCGTTTTAAGAAAATCCCTTCGTGTCAGCTCCAAAGAAATTAAAGAGAAAGAAACTCCAGTTGTTGTGAAAGGAGAACCCCCAGATGTAGTCGACGAAGACCTCGAAGATGCACAAGACAGAAATGATAACGCCACTAAAGCTTTCATGGAGCAACTATCAAACCATGGTCATAACAAACCCGGTTACCGTTTCAACATTTCTAAGGATATTTCTATCTCTGCAGTCGGAGATTCTGCTGAGTCTAATAAAAGTTCAAAAACCATTACTACCAATGCAGGAGCCAGCAAGATCAGAAGGTCTAATGCTGGAATGGGAAATATTAACACAAGGGGACCCCCAATTATTCTTCCACAAGGTATGCAAGTTCAGGTTACCGGTCAAAATGTATCCGCTGCAACAGCTGCAGCCGCAAGTAAACCTCGCCTTATGACCACACCCTCTAATCAGAGGTTTGTCATGAAAGATGGGCAAATTAGACAAGTAGCTAGACCTGGAGCGAGGCCAATGGCTGGAAGCGTTCGTCCTGGAAATATACGAATGAATAGGTAAGACTCATAAAATATATGCAGTTTTATGATCTTGAAATCAGGTCAAAGTTTTACATTTTACAACTGATTCAAATTCCTAAAAAATACTTAATTATTTTCCTCTTCTACTGAGTATTTTTATTTTGCAACTCAATATTAGTCGATGATCGAAAACGTAAAAGTCCCTCTTGCTAAATGAAATATAACATAATGACAGTTGATTTAGTAATCTAAAGAATGGTTCTAATCTGCATTACTGTTTTTTTATTTCTAGTTCCAATCAGCGAATGGGTGGTATGCAGGTTAATGTTCGTCACTCATCTCTTCAGAACCTGAAGGGGAATCGGGAAAAGGACAATTCGCATCATCCTATTGTCGTAGATTCTACTTCTCTTCGTATTGAAGGCCAAGGTACCTCAGGAGGACACTACACTACAGCTAATGCCTCAGGAAATTCAACTGTGGCTTCTGCTATCCAAGTCAACCAAGTTCAGTCCTTGCAAGGGGCTATTACGTTGCCGGGTGGAACGATAACTGTGACCCCTCTATCTACCCTCCTTGCCTCGGGTGTCTCCGCCTACACAACTGCCAATTCTGTGAATGTGAATGGCGGGAGTAACCAAATAGTAGCACTTAAGGCCAATTCGTCCAACGCGTCCAATATAGGACTTCTCAATGTGCAGTCTAATTCCGGCACTACGACTGTCAACGCAAACGGACTACCAATTTCTTTCGTGACCCAAGAGAATCCCTCAATTACAGCTACCCCAATCAACTCTCTCACTAAAGCAAATAAAAATCAAATGGGGCAGCAGAGGCGAAACATAAGTATCACATTGCCCCCTTCCGTTGGAGTGCAAATGCAAAACTTTACAAAAAATGTAACTGAATTAGTGAAATCGACTGTAGAACAGATTGCTGTAGATATTATAGAGAATGGAACGGGATCAAAGGCTGATTTGAAGGCTATGCAACAGGAAATTGAAAAAATCCAAATTAAGTATAGCAAAGAGGTTGTTGATATGAAACACAATCACGGTAGGTCATTGTCCATTGTCATCATTTATTATTTATTAGTCATAAAAAAGAGAATACTTCGTTACAACTTGCTGTTCTACAAAATGTTTTAATTATTTCTATTCTTGCGATTTAGATATTGCCATGAGAGAGCTTCGTGTTAGTTTGGAAAATGACAAAAAGAGGAGTATCGCTGAAATAAAACGACATTTAGAGCAGGAGAAACAGAAAGCAGTTGACGAAGCAAAGAAGAAACAATGGTGTGCTAATTGTGGACGAGAAGCATTGTTCTATTGTTGCTGGAACACGTCATATTGTGGATATTCTTGCCAGGTCAGTTTTTGACATTATTATATCCTGTTTTATGTAGTACATGTTTCATCAATTATTCATCATCAATAAATTAAAATTGCAATTATTAGGAGGATCACTGGCCATCTCATATGAGTACCTGTACTCAGAATAATGCTGGAGCTGCACGCTGAAATCAACCTCTATGCTCGCCGTAAGATAATACCTTCGTAAAAAGTTAATAGGCTTGAATAAAAATAATATGAATAAATAGCATGTAGTTAGATAGTCTAGCTCTGCCTCTCTGCTAGAAAAAATAAATTATTAGGATTGAACGAAACTACCTTTTTCAAAAATATTATGTATAATATAGAGTATAGTACTACAGTACAATAAACATGGAATAATAATGATCAACCAGTAAACTTCTTAAAAAAGAATTGGGGAAACTTATAGAATATAAACCTAGTATTACACTATAAGCAATTTGACCAGTAGTTCTTATTTTCACTTTGATAATATTTATAAACTATGCCGTAATAATTACCATATGGATATCTCATTTCTTGTTGCATTAAAACACGTTACATTAGATTACTGACTAATTAATATTGACTTATCAGAATGAATTTATTTAGTGATATAAGTATGTGAAGGTTTGAAATTAACAGAGCATTTAAAATGACTAAGTATTATGTATTATGTACCTAGTAGTGCTTATGAACATCTTTTTTAGCTAAAAGTAAGGCAACACCAGCTAGTAGTGGTGTTAGTGTGATGGTGAGGGACTAGGGGACAGGGGAGTTGAAATCCTCTTCAGCCATGCTCACGATACATACATACGTAGAAGAAAGCAGGCACAGTTACCTTCTGTCTGTGCACTCGCTGAAGTTATGTACAATTTGTAGCACATCCGAAACATAACTACAACTCCTATGCATGCCAAAAAAATTGCAGAATATAATAATGCAGTTCTGGTGTTTGTGTAGGTGCTTTAGGCTAGGCTACTGACAAATAAAGTGTGACTTGTAGGAGTTCAAATAAACCTTTGTATGTTAAACTTTGTTCACATCACAGGAAGACAGAGATAGACTTGATGTTAATTTAATGTTATTCACGTGTTAACGTAAATACGACTTGACTTACATCAAACAGATTTTTGTGCTAATTCTATCAAGGTAAAATTTAAAAAATAGCAAATTGTGTCGGATCTGAAAGGGATGGGCAATGCTTATGACTAATAACTTTAAATGTTATGTACTAATAGAATTAAGTAAGATTATATTATAAATGTGGAGAGTTATAATGTAAAACTACGTGAATATGTTTTCAAATTAAGTTATTTACGTAAAACATATTTAAGACCTTTTATAGATGTACAGAGTACAGACTAAATAAAGTAAAAGTAGCAATGTAAGTGAAAATATTTAACTATGAACTGACAGCTACAGATGCTGTGTGTGACATTATTGTATTGATTTTTAGATAATTTTATTGATGTACACAAGAGAAATTTAGATTAGATTTTTTACATATTATTATCCAACTATGCAAGATTTTAATCGATGAATTAATTTTCTGATTGCAATAAATATTATTGCTACGATGAATTGCTACGAATTACTAAATATGTAATTTGCGAAGAAACCAATTGTATACATCATATGTAATCAATACCTTGTCCAGGTCAGGTACAGATTTGCATTCCGAAATATTTGAAGATTTTCAGAGTAATGAATTCTAAATTGAATGTATGAATTGATTTTATTCTACAGGGTTAAGCAAATAAAACACTGGGATTTTTACATGTAGTTATAAGCTCTATCTACTCTAAGTATCTGCCATTTGTATCTGAAGAACATGTAGTTTCACAGCCAAGTGGCATACGTCATTCGAAAGGCCGTTCAACGTTACATTATAAATGAGGGAACTTTAGTCAATGTGACTTGACATTGTTGACATTAATTGGTTCAAAAAAATCATTGAATATAAGTGACTTTTCATTTTCGATAATTTTTCTGGCCCTCTTAAATTCATTGTATCTTCAAACTTTAATCATTTATATAAAAATGACCTTTGACATGTTGTATCACAATTGGCTGTGCTACTGCCGGTGGGATTGTCAACTGTTTTATTTGCCTAACCCTGTGTTATTGTAGTAGTGTAAGTAGCTAAAAGTATGTAAAGCAATAACTCAATGAAGTACCTTGGCAGAACTGACAGAAGACAGAATTTTACGTACATTTAGGTTACACTGTCAAAAATGTCAACGTTTAAGTGATAAGGCATATTATGTAGTTTAGTTATGTACGAAAACCAAAATAAATCACTTCAACATTGTTTTGATAATTTAAAGGAAATATTATGTTTGCGATTCTATTCGGCCTTTCATTTCATTTGTTTTACATATTACTCGATTCAATTGAGGGTCAATTATGTAAAGGGAGTAATTTGAATCGTGTAATATGCATATGTAATGCATAAGTAAATTAACATTAACTGTATTAACATGACTTCATTAGTTTTAGTACAAGTGTGATAAGAATAAGAACGTGGAGACTAGGCTATACCAGTTCCATTCCATTATGCGGATAGTACTTTCTCTTGCTTCTCTTTAGTATCAAGTGCGACTTTCTTCTCCTTTGCTTTTACATTATGCATCGTGAAAGTTATGTGTATATGTGTTATGTGTGTAAAGTTATATGTGGTTAGAATGTTATATGTAGTTAGAACAAGGAAAGAGAAAGGAGGATGTCAAGTGAATTTTGGATCATAAAGTCAATTGTTCCTCCTACATATTCACTAATTGCAAATGGTAGTCTCATATAAAATAAATAGGTACGTAAATATTATTTTCATGCCTTTTCTGCTTATTTTAGAGCAGTAATTGTGTGGGTTCAAAATTGGGTTCAAAAGCCAATCATACTTTCATTTCCAGTACCTTTCACCAGCATAGCACATTACAAATTCTTCTAAAATATTCTCACCTTTCACCAATATTTACACTCCATTAACATGCATTTTTTAGATTGGGGATTGGGAATTTGAAATCTAGAATTTCTCATAACATAATATATTTTATTACGTCCTGTCTTGTGTACATTTTCCTTTTGCTCTTGTTTGTATAGTTAAATGGTTCTTTTTGTTGTGGTTTAGAGCTATAATATAATACATAGCTAGGCCAGAATAGAGAAAGTTGACTTTCACTTTAGCAACATATAAAATACACTCGCAGAAAGAAAGGCTATTGATACACGATACACTACACTGTTGATTGCAGGATATTGAAGATATTACAACAAAAACGTATATATGTATTGCGTTACAGACCGACAAGTTGTTCACATAATTTTGTTTGTGATTGGCAAAAGAGTAAAAGTTGTAATGTAGCTGAATGGAATATGCTGGAATCAACTTCCAAAAACTCGAAATACGACTACGACTACAACACAATGCAATAAATATTATTTTTCTTCTATAGAGTATTAACTATCAACTTAAACATGAAATTTGATTGTCCTTTCATAAGCATATCTTCCCTACTCCAACTCCATTACTATAAAAACCGATTCATTGCTATTGCTAAATATTATAGGGTATATCTCTTTCACGGATCAACAAAAACTGGTGAAAATGCTGGCAAAAGTCCAAATTATATGAAAAGAGAAAATGTTATGACAGAGTTGTTGGCTTCTGAATGAAAGTGGCAAAGGAAAGCAACTGTATCTCAGGTAGGTAGCAGTTCTTTTACAACTGTAAGAAATTAATAAATTCACAATGTCCACTATATGCCAACTATATGTACATAAGTTTCTAAATAAAAAATGACACGTTGAACAAAGGAAATCTACTTTATAGTCAATAACAGAGCAGGTATAAAGGAACTACAGATTGGTTAAAATAATTTTGACATAAGAAAAATTTACTGACACTAGAGAAGCTGTAATTTCAATAGGAAACAGCTCCAAGTAAATCAATCAGCTCTTAAACGCAACATAAATGGTCTGCTGAGTCTGTTCCCAATTTGCATAGGTGTAGTATAATAATGTTATATATTATGACTTTTTGAGACGAATTATGACATGATCTCCATTTCTTAGTTCTGTGCATTATGTAAATAACAATTCCACAACTCCACAGTACATGTAACGTCAACCTATACATATGTAATATGTAGGTACAAAATACGAATACGATATAGAATACAATGGAATCTATTTAAATGAAAAAAAAATATTCTGGAGACACAACCTTGTATCAGTCGTGTCACGAACGAAACAAAAGAAAGCTTTTAGACGTTGACAGTCAAACATTTTTATTTTCAGCTGAAAAAGATGCGTTGCACATTTCTGCTAGTATGCTTCATTCAAGATATAAATAGAAACAATATTATTATTTAACATAATGCATAAACACACGCATTCTTCTCATCAGTTATTTTGTATCTTTACTTCTTCAGTGTGCCATGGTATGGTATGACGTATTAAATGGTTCTTTCTTATAGTTCTCATCATGTAGATACGTTACATTTGTCACGGCGACTCGAATCGAATCAGAATCGAAAATAATGAAAAATTCTTATAAAAACTTCACTGCTCCTTAGCAAATATGTATTTGACAGAAACAGTTGTTTCGGACTGAAGAATGGTTGCATGAAATAGCAAAATGTCGAGTTTACGAATACAAAGTTTATTTTGAATGGAGCAGGGATCTATAGTTTATTATTTATGGTTGAAGGTTCACTGACTGAATTTGCTGTCCATTGTGTCACTCACTAGTTACATCTTTATCGTTAGGTGGGCTCCTTTATTTTGAGAATTGTCCGGATTCCAAAGTTTTATCTCACCACTGAATTGCATTGTTGGTGAATCTTTACAGCAGTAAATCGCTTGAAAAATTAATCTGAACAACAAACAAATGAAAACACAACATAATGTAGTAAAAGTCAAAAGTGCAAGTGCTCCATTATTCACATCACACCACGCCACGTCACAGCCAAACAACGAGTTGAGTAGAGTCTACGAAATTAAAGTTTGATCGCTCCCACTTAGGTCAACGAATTCGTTTCGCCTCGTTGTTTTATTGCCACTAATTCACAATTATTGTATGGATAGAAGTTTTGCTGTTTTTTGGTGATGCATATTAGCAACCTGTTAATTAACATACTAAAAACAGGCGTGTAGAGTTCAACAGTGAGAAGATTCTCTAATGTAATACACCCCAAATGTTACTGTACTTTTTGTATTGTAGTAGGACTACGAGGAGGATGGTGACGTTAGAATGAGTTAAAATCCGGCCACGTTTTGACAAATGTGGCAGGCAACTAATTGTTACTTCAATAGCACTAAGGAGTAGTAAAGTTCAGCAGGCGACCGAGTCCCCTCGACCACTTCAAAACACTTGTTTTTGTATTTTGCACTATAATTGTTAAACTGAACGCAAGTTTTGTAATTTTTTCAAGTTTTTTTAAGTTTGCAGTACTACGTACTAAATACGTAATGTACGAGGTGTACAGTAACACTACACTATTTTTTATTGTTTTTGTTAGTTTTCATTAACGGATGTGATGTGAAAAGTCTATTTATATTTATTTTTTACACCAATGAGCAAACAAGAACGTTGCACATTACGAATGAACTTTTGGATTTGGGATGAACTTGTAAGTGAATTGATGTCGTGTCGAACTAATGATGAATTAACGATGTCATAGGAAGACACTTTAAATCAACACTGAGGAAACACTTCACTATTTTTATGTTCTTCATGTGTTAGTTATGGTAATGCATGCACTATAAACTGTCTCATGTTAACTTTGAGTTTGCTTGCTCGCTACCAAACTGGGTCTCGCTTAGTTCCTCGGAGGTCGCATTCCCCCACCTCCACCCCGTCCTCCACGAAGTTCTCGATCCTAAACAAAACATCACAATTAAACAAAGATGAAGATCAAGAGTAAACAATTATATATGAAAACATTGAAACATCAAGTTTACGCTTAAGCTACTTAAATAATTAAATATCATGAAAAAATACAAAGATCACAAAACCAATTTAAACAAGTAAATATCATAAAACAGATTAAAACGTAATTAATTAACTAAAATAACAACTAACTCCTTTGAACTGACTAAAATAATGCCTGAATTAAAAAAAGTATCCATGATAAATATAAAACAAGCTAAAATGAGACGATTGAACAATTTAAAATATGAAGATAAGGTCATATGGCATTAAAGCATCATCGATAACCTCAGCTAGCACAAGTAATAATGAATCATTTGTAATGATCATTTCTTTTACAAAAACACAAATACTAAATATGTACCCTTGGATGAAAGTCTCTGTCCCTGTCGCCACGACCGTCCCGGCCTCCTCCATATTGGTCACGATCACGGTCACCACCCCTATGATTATTGTGGTCTCTAGTGTCGCCCCTGTCCATACGCCCGTGCATATGTACAGGACCGTCTCTGTCTCCCCTGTGATCTCTTCCGTCTCGTGGATTGTCCCTCATAAAGTCACGATCCCGAGGATGATGATTATTAGAAGGTCCATGATGACCGCCATCATGATGACCACCTTGATGATGATGTCCTCGGCCACCAGCCGCTCTTTCTCTTTCCGCTCGCTCTTGGTTGTGGTTGCTATGCGCTGAGGGTGGTGCGGGTTGTTGACTATGAGTTGTTCGTCGGTGATCCTCTTCCTCCTGACGCTTTTCATAGTGAATAAAGTCATCGAATATTGAAGTCGTATGGTGAAAGGTGTGCAAAATTTTTAACACTTGCTTTCCTTTCTCGTAAGGAACTTCCTGTTAATTTGAGGAAAACCAGTAATTAAAATCAGAAAATATTTTAATATCTTCACTACTATCCTTATTTGGAAGATAAACTACATGGTTTCTGGTTGTGGGTACTTATGAATATACCATTAAAAACTTTTAACTAAGCATAAACATAGAATCAAACGTTAAAGTATGTTAGGAGTGATCTGAGTTTCGAATTTACAAAAATCACGAGAATCTCATTTTTCCCAAAATAATAAACGACTTACCTGTGTATCTCTTGAGTTTGTCACAGGTTTGTTTTCATTATTTTCAAGTCGAATGTGTCTTAATGCTGAATTCGGCACATCCTTTACATATACCCATTTAACCTTGAATTGTCCCTTCCATTTATCTTGCGACCACACAGAGGACGAAGAGTCATAATCAACCGAACTAGTCATGTGGGCCATTCCACAGAAATGTCCGGAACTGTTCACAGAAAAGAACAAATAAATCGGTCCTTTTCCTTCTCGTTCCCGAAAAGCTTCATCCAGCCGTTTGTTCCCTGAAAAGTTAAAATATATGTCAAAATTTAAGTTGTAATAAAACCAAAATGTTTTATTGTGGTTAAACTACTATTAATGGGTTAATTACCATGTTCGGTGCTGCACCATATTTCATACTTAATCGAGCGATGAATATCGTCTTCTGAATAACTTTTAATGACAAAAAAACGTGCTCCGTCAGCAGATAAATCAAAATGTGCAGGATTATATTCGTTTTTCATCTTCAATTCATCTGTTTAAAAGAATTCAAAATGTTACCAAAGTTGGAAAAATACATTTATAAATATTTTTAAATCAAAATCTTTTACCTGGGTACTGCGGCTGTTGTTGGCTAACCGGTTGAGGAGGAGGAGGCTGCGGTGGCGGCGCAGAATTGTGATTATTTGACGTTACATGAGAATGTTGAGAATGAGAGTGCTGCATCATCGGATGTGGATGAGGCGGTGGCGGAGGCATATAATTAATTGGAGGTTGCTGATGTTGATGCTGGTATGCGCGACTGGGTGGTCCTTGATTCGTAACTGGAGGTGGCATCGATGCAGGCAATTGAGGAGGTCCACTCGGAGGAGGAACCTTAGGTCTTTCCCATGCTGCGGGACGGGGTGCTTGGACAGGGGCCGCAATTGGCGCTTTTGCAACAGTTCCATTTTTGTTTTCCCAAGTTCCTGTGGATCAATTTTGAAAACCTTTAATACTTCTTACTCCTACATTACACATTTAAATAAATCTTAATGAGACGACGAAAACAATCAAAGACACTGACACATAGCACAATTCAAATCCACTTCCATCAACCGAAAATAAGCTTTTGTCCTGTCTACAGAACGGCACGATGCGGTATCTGTTTCACTTGGTGACAAGGTTTGTAATAATACGTTATGCACTTATTATTACAACATCTACACTTTGTAAAAAATATGAAATAAAGACCAGTTAGTAGTGTCTTTGTACATAATATCACCACCCTTGAAAAGTACCACGTTTCTACAACATATAATTTATTAATGCACAGAGACATTTTATTATAAGAGAAACATCACTTTCAATATATAATTGTAAACGAAATAAATAAGTTATTCTGTTGCCTTTGATATTGACCCTTTTGGCAAAGAAATGAAAATGGGTTAAAAAAGTTTGTGGGTTCAATTTAGTTCTTTAGTTCTCATGTCGCCTATACATTAAAAAACGATTATTAACCAATTCAATGATACCTACAGGAAAAAGAAAGCTCGCCAGAAGTCCTTCTGATTACGAAATAAAACGGGGACCAAATATTAAATTTTTTTGAATTAAGGACAGGGCAAATACCAAATAGTTTTTTTTATATATTGCTGCCAAAAATTAACCCTAATCAAAAACGCTGTGCGGTAAACTAGAAAATAGTTTAGTTTAAACAGGAAGCTAGGAAAGACTGACACTCAACCTAAATTTGAATTAAGAAAGGCTTTATATTATAGGGTTCCCAAGAGACTAACAAAAGCCTAATATTAACTAACCTGGAATTATGGGTGGAGGTGGCATTCCTGGTTTTTTCTTCATTAAACTTTGAGGTTTGGCTGGTTGAGACGCTATCGAGGCCCAAGTAGTTTTCTTTGAACCCCCTCCGCCTTGTTGCATCATTTCCTTTAAATCTTTCAGACCGCCATGCTCCTTTTCGCCACTTAAGTTTAGTCCTCCCATTCCTTGTTCTACCATTTTTACCCCCCGCTCATCACTGTACATTCCGTCCCTTAAAAGTAACATAAAGTAAACAAAGTTGAATTCCAGAAACAGTGACATAACAATGAAAATGAATATTATTGTCTCGACCACCGAAGCCATTACGAAATGTTTTAAAATAGTACCTGTAATAGTCATCATAGTGCTTTCGTGGCTGAGGTTGACCCCACGTCGAATAATCCCCATTGCCATGAAAGCCATATCCAAAACCCGGTTGTCCTCCAAAATTACCAAATGCGCCTCCGTTTCCTCCACTAAACATTCCATCAATATTGTAATGCCCCCCAGCAGCAGCTGCTGCTGCAGAGTCATGAATTCCAGCGGAATACGCTGCACCACCAAGAAAAGTCATGTCGCCACCATTTGTAGACCATGGGCCACCGTCATTTACTCCAAAAGTAGTTGGGTACTGGAATGATGCTCCATAATAAGACGACATATACGGATCCGAGGCAGCAGGCATCGACGAGGCATATCCCTATATCAAATAAAATTGTTTAAAACTGATTGCATACTTTCTATTACTGAATTAATGAATTCGTCATAAGGAATTTTAAGCAGTAAGACGAACTATGAGAAGAGTCAAAGCTTAGGTTGAATTTAAGAAATGAAATATATTAAGTACCTGATGATGTTGATTTCGCCATGAGTCTACTTCTTCATGTTCACCTCCATGATGATCCTTTGGGCCATTGCTAGGAACTATCGATAACAACGTAGAACAAATGTAGGGTTAGTTATTAGAACTTATAGAAAATCAAAACGACATCAGCAATTAAAATAAAATAAACGTTTAATAACGACAAAACGATTGATACGTACATCTATTGTAGGTCTTACCTGAATTTCCTTGTCCTTTACTTCTCTGAAAATTAATTAACAAAAATATTATTATTGATACTAATAAATTGGTTTTCCCAAAACATTTGTAAGTTGTAGTGTTTTAATCATTAGTGTCACTGTCTCTCTCTCATCTAGGCTCAATTTGGAGTGGAGATCAACTCCTATAAGAACTCCTACATTATAATTCGTCAGCTTGTCTTATATAAAGTATATAGTCAGTCAGTAGCAAATTCTTGTCAAAAAATCTGATCCGATACGACTGAACACTTACATAATATATACTGAATACTTATAATATAAAACAGATGACAGTTGCATAGGAGTTTATAGACAGCTGTCTTTTATTTGTCAACAACAGTCATTATTAACGTCCGTTGTCCGCTACACTCGCCCTTCGTAAATGCAAACCTCCGAAAACAAAATAAAACCAACCACCGGTTCCATTGTCCACCATGAAAAAGAGTTGTATGAAGAACAAAAAATAATTTAGTCTATAAATGCAATAAAAATTTCGATTTCTTTGTAATGTCGTTTAATGCAGCAGCCTTGAATAACAAACGCATTAGTTTCTGTTTACTGAGTCATAGTCAAGTTGTGTATGACATCACGTTCTTCATAATGTTATTAGGATTACGATTATGACACGTAAATGGGTTTAATAAACGGACAAACAAACAATGAAGAATGACGTAGTTAAACTCATTCGGCATCCATATAAAGTTCCAATTTACTGAGAAATATTAAAGAGTAAATGGCAATCGCAGTTAACTGACATAAACAATGACTTAAGGAAATGACATCATATGACATAACAGTTGATAAAAAAATTACCTGATGATCGGACACGCCTGTAGACATGAGGGTGATGTGAGGGAAAATCGGAGCACTTGCACTGCACAATACAAACTCGACTGTGTCCTCAAAACAAAGCAACAAACTGGAAATGAAACTAATCAAAGTAAGTTCACCAAAATGTCAATAGTCCCTTTCTTCAAAACTGATAGGATATCCACAATCACAATGCTATTTTAGTAATAACACTTAAAATTCCGAAGAGTAGAAGAGATGTAGAAGAACTATGAGTGAACAACAATGGCAGCTCAGTGAATTTCCTACGAAATGAATGAACCACCAAAGCAAACCAACCAGCAACAACAGCTAGAGCTAGAGCATCAGCTAAAAATGGTAAAAGCCAAGTAGTAGCTAGCGCCCTGTTATACTTATAATACATCCATCCATAATGCAATTATTTATACATCTACGATATATACACATTATACGTATAGGAAAATATATTTTTCACTTATACACGAATCACAAGTACAGACAGTGAGCTAGCTAAGATTATTTGCTAATTATTACTACGTTACGTTTTTGCAAACATAACATCAACATAAAATATTAAATGCACACACGTTAACCTTAAGCATAACCTCATTCTGTGTCCTGTATGTTCATAATTTAAACCCCATATTCATATACGGAGTGTGAAAAAGGAAGATAAAATATTTGGTTTGTTGTAAAATTCCAATAAATAAACTGTATGATAATTATGAAGAGCCATGTTCCTGTCCACGGAGCATACAGACTGAGAGAATATTCTTATAAAAGTAGTTTATTGCATATTTATTATATGTATGAATTTTTTTCCTGATCGAAATTGTAAAAGTTGCAATTTTATTTTAAACGATACTTACACTACTATATACTGCACAATGACAACTGGCGGCCAGGAAGACATGACCATGAATGACACATACACCACCCGATCCATACCAGGAGATTATTTTTTCCGCATCTAACTTTCACCAACTTTCACCATACCTAAAGTCTTGATAACAATTCTGGTGAAAGTTCAGCGAAAGTAGGGAAAGAGAAAAAAAGACACTGATCCTCTCGTTTCCAGTCAGCCAAAAAAACGTAGCAAAACTAGTCAAACAGAGTTAGTTAGGCCAGTTATATCTTGCATGCATAAGCCTATAGTCTTTCCTATATAGTTATTGTCTTTCCTTGCGAAGTTAGTTTTAAATTTCATGTAACATAAAAGCATAACTACACCATGATAAACACTTTTGACATTTGATGTTTATACTTGTTGGTGAAAGTATGAATGTATATAAGTAAAGTGGGACACTCGATATGTCGACATTTAATATTAAAAATCCTATTATATTTCTCAATAGACAAGAGAGAGAATAGAGGATGGATAATATCGGATTTTGCTATTTCGATATCTTCACATAAATACGTACTTCTACAATACGAGGAATTGGTGGGTAGGATTATTCACACAAAAATTCATTAACATTTAACCGATGAAAATGAAAACGGAGACTGTTTGACGATTTAATGACTAATTGATATATTGCACCTGGACACTGCAGACTTGGATCTGGACTCTGAAACTCTTTCTGTACCTCTTTTGCACTGTAGGAAATCTGGAATAAAAACTGAACGTGAAACTGTCGATTTCCATGGTCTTCTTTATCTTGATTTGTCATCATAATATTTTGTCTTGTCTTGATCCAAGTCCCACCAAGTTAAAAAAATATTCATCATAATCATCTGCATCTCACTATCAGCAGTAGTATGCAGTAGCATCTCCAATTGGTTGGAACTCCTTGAAGAGAAATAAAGTGCGTCGCGACACCTACTGAGAATAATCAAAACGGATGACTATATTCAATGCAATCTTGATTGGTGGCTCCGGTTAAGGGGAACTTATTCGGTGAAAGAATCGTTATGTTGACCAACGCCGCGGTCAACCGCACTTAATAATGTAAATAGTTATAAGAGTGGTTCCAGCTAGCCGAAGCCGAAGGACCGGATAGCCCAAGCCGCCACCTAGCCGAATACCCAGCTAGACGAACCCAAAAGGAATTTTAGACAATTTGCACTCAAAATCCTCTCACATTCTAGGGAAGAAAAAAACCTCCATTGTATCTAGTGTCTACTGTTACAGAAGATGACAGTGGTAGGCAGTTTCGAGTTTTACAAAAGGAACAGTTCCTTATTTATACATTCATATATAAAAGAGTACAATGCAGTTTACCATGTTTACACCACCAGTACTTAAAATATGAGTATGAAACCTACTAAATGAGTATGATACCTACTAAATGAGTATGATACCTACTAAATTTAGTAGGTATCATACTCATTTAGTACGTATCATACTCATTTAGTAGGTAAAATACTCATTTAGTAGGTATCATACTCATTTAGTAGGTATCATACTCATTTAGTAGGTGTCTTGATCATTTAGTAGGTATCATACTCATTTTGGTAGGTTTCATACTCATTTAATGAATATGTAAATATAGAACGGCTTTACTAATTAAGTGCAATTTCTTTTCGGGTTAGGCTACCTTCGGCGAGCAGGGCATTCTCATTTTCGGCTAGCAGGGCATTCTCATTTTCGGCTACATGGCACATTCTTCACATTCTTCAGCGTCGGCTAGCTGAACCTTCGGTTTCGTCATTCGTCTAGCACGTTAATCTGATTCGGCTGCAATACTATGCCCGAGTCGAAGGATGCGATGCGGCTGTGGGTTTTGGGATTGTTGGTTTTCAACTAAACTTTAAAACAAACATAAATTGGCAGTAGCGGTAGGTTTGATTGGGAGAGAAATGTGCCGTGCCTTTGCCTATCTATAGCCATCATCGGTGAGAAGTTCTCACTGAGAACGCATCTTTCCATTTTTCATTTGTGTTGGTATTTCACAGGCCTTTGAGTATAGCGTGGTAAGTCGGCTAAGAAGTGTCTTTCTTGTGGTGAAGTCGAAAAGTCATTTGGGTTGGAGCTAAGTTTTTTGAAAAAGTTATTTCAAAATGCCTTCTGCAAAGAAACAGGTATGCAAAAACACTATTTTATACTTTAAGAAATGATAAGCAATTTTTTGTTTTTATGAAGTGAGATAAAAGCGGAGTTTCAAAAATTATTAGAAAGATAGAAAAGATAGGAGGTGCGTATTAAACTGCAGTATGGATTTCCGAGAAGTACTGCTCTTCAAAATGGGTGTTTTTCTTTTTTATTTCAGAAAAAGAGCGTTGAGAGTATTAACTCTCGGTTAGCTCTTGTTATGAAATCTGGTAAAGTTTTGCTGGGCTATAAACAAACAGTAAAATCTCTTAGGCAAGGGAAGGCAAAATTGGTCATCATTGCCAATAATACACCCCCTTTAAGGTAAGCTTCCTTATTATTTACAAAATTATAAACTTAAGCAATTTAAATATCTCTCAAATGTGTAGGCTTTAATTTTTGAAGGTACTGACTTTCCCGTAGTAATATATTTAATATTCGATATACATAAAATTAAATGTATTTATTAATTTTATCTTCATTTTGTCATTGTAGGAAGTCCGAAATTGAATACTACGCTATGTTAGCCAAAACTGGTGTTCATCACTATTCCGGAAATAATATCGAATTGGGAACAGCCTGTGGTAAATATTTTCGAGTATGTACCTTGGCAATCACGGATCCAGGAGACTCTGACATTATTCGCTCCTCCGCTCCAGATGCCGCTCCAACACAATAAGCTTAAGTCCAATTTTGCTACATGGCTGAAAATGTACTCTGTTTTTAAAGGTGAAATAAAGCTGGAGTAAGATTTATAAAGTGCTTGGACAGAATATTTTTTATTTAAATTGAGGAATTTTAGCAATTCGTATTAACGAGTGATTATTGATTATCATGATAGCATTTTTAGCAGACCCATTTATCATTTATGGGTCACAATGGACAGAAGACAAAATACTTAGCGTATATAAAAATACAAACACATTAACATCACACGAAATAAAGATAGATGAAGAACATGATTACAACCGTCAGAACCATGCCACCGAAAAGTATATATTTGTCTTGGAAAGCTCTCCTTTCTATTAATTGCATAACTGTATTGGATAGGCCCACTGTATTTAAAAAGCTGAGCATTCTCGTTTTCGTCCTTTTTAAAACGTTTCTCTGATCCCTCAAATTCCCTAAAACTGCATAACCTTGACCCAGTAAATCATCCATACTCCGATTGGCATTCTAAAAATATAAATCACAAGATTATAAATACAGTTTGGACCTTAGACTTAGATTGTTTTACTAATATACAAATTATACATTACATGATATATGATATCAAATCACAATTTATTTTATTACCTGCAAAGAATTATTATGCTGTATCGAATGATCAATGCTTATACTCGTATCTTCACTATTAGTTGTAAATCTACGATTGAGCAGCTCTTCCCTTTCGTTATTTTCTCTTTCTCGATTGTACCTTTTCTTTTGAAAATTTCGAAGTGATGCCTAGTTGGGGAAAACATTTTTAATAATATTAACTACACAGTACACGATTACACGACTAAGTACTGCAATGAAACATATACATAGCTTATTTTGTTGTAAACGTGTTTGAGCTCAAATATATTTTCTATTGTAACATGCAAAACAACGCTAAGAACGGAATGTGTACACATCGTAAGTGCAGATTCTGCAGATATGTATTTTTTCTGCACGAACTATAATATTTGGACTTGGAATTGGAAACCCGCTTTGATGTTGTAACTTGTAACTCATTAATTTACAGCTTCCATTCCATTTACATTCCATGTGCATGCAACCCAAGTACATCACGATACAAAAGGTAATTAACATCATAGCACTTTCTCAATATAAAAATCCCAACTTTCACCACTCCTCGGAAAGTGAATGTAATACACATCCCACGAAGAAGGTGTACTGTGTACTGAAAGATTGCATGTATATAAAGGGGGTAGGAGTATATTATGATTATGACCTACCTAATCCATTATATTATTACTTTGGGAAATATTTTTGGTAGTCGACGTTTCGCGAGTAATTGAAGCCAACTTTTCCCAATTTTACAGATAATATCTCCCAAAAGTGGCGAATAGTTTACACTGACTTTCTCCAAGTGCAACTTCAACCAGGAAAAGATGTAGTCTAGTGTATATCTCTCATTCAAGCCACTCGATCGCAATAAAAATATGTACTTTTGTATAAAATTTGCATAAGGACGTCCACATATACTACGAAGACAATTTTTCCCGATCCCCAAATTTTAAGCCTAAACTCCCCTGCCACCTATCTGGTCTTCATGCCATGTAGACTAAGGAAAAACATCATAATATCTCACTTTTACTTGTGTAAGTGGGACATTCTGCATAATATAGCTTTAAACTGGCAGGGAGTAAAAACTTACTCCGCCAATACAGATTAAAAACAGATGCAAAAAATTGACAATTATTTCATTCTTACATTTAAATGCTGCGAGTCATACTTCATTTGATTCAATTTTAACCTTGATGCTTGTCTCTTGGGAGGAGGTTCTTTCATTATGTACACTTCCAGACGGTCAAACATCCTAAAAAATAAGATATCCAATAATCCTTCATTGTTGGGAAAAAAATGTAATTGTAAATTCCAGGGTAAAAATCAAAATATCCATATGAAAATATGAATCGTGCACCAAACTTACGGATTCATGCCATCTAATTTCGATTTGATGCTTCCTTCTATTTCAATTTCATCAGAATGACCAATATGCTTTTCTAAGTGGACAAACAATGCGTTCACTTGTTCCAAAACTCCATGAACTTCTGCAAATAGGGACTCCATATTATTATCGTCGACTAACAGCTGGAAGATTTGGGCGGAATTGTGTCAAATGACAGCTAATGAATGCTTCCAATATACAACAGCGGATGAATAAGGCGAGCTGAGACAGAGCTTTGAAAAAAAACATTCATATTAATGAAGATTACTATATTTTAAACCCTTTGTATATCTGATGACTGAAATACATTTGCTACGGTTGGCTACCAGGTTCCAGGCATCAAATAAGATAAGACTATAAATTAATAAATCCAAAACCAATGACCAAAGGATTTAAATTTTAACCTAGCTGAGATATTCTTCATTTCACCGGTAATAACAATAAGTAATAACATACTGGACTAAGTGGTACTTACTGCTGAGCACCAATCAACGATAATAGTTACAGTTACAGCTTGCAAGGGTCCATAGGTCAGTGACAGACAGCTACGCAAACGTCAACAGTCCTGGACGTGACGGGACGGGACCAGTAAAACCGACAACTGACAGTGACAGCTGTAAACGTCACTTATCCAAAACAGCAAAAATTCATGACTTACATATGCTGGACAAGTTTAAATTTTGAGCGCCATTAGTCATCTGTATTATAAATGATGTAGAGAGGTATTACTTGCTGCTGAGGAGGCAAGGCGTGGTTTCAGCCACACATGTGATTTTCATTTGGCACACATACGCATTGGATTAGAATTAGAAAGCAGCAGCAGACGACAGAAAGTTTACGCGATTTTGTCGATCAAGTTGTTTCCAGTGACTGAGATTTTGAAATCCAATCAAAATTACGTAAGGTAAGCTTTTTGTGGTACGCCAAAGTCCTGTTCACGTTTATCATTAAAAAATTTGAATTTTGAAACTTTCACTTTGGACTTTTCAGTGCTTGGTGGCAACAATGGCATCCCAATGTCGGGATATACATTTAGTTGTCATTACAGGATTGGCGAACTGAAGATGTAAAATTCTCAATGTGGGGGAAGCGACGCTGTCATAGTCAACGTTATCGGCGCCTGACCTCTTGCATTAAAGACTGACTGAGAACGTTACGGATAATTACTAAACGACAACCTCCTGAAAGCAAAAGTCAAAAGTTGGAAATGTCAATTTTTTAAATTGATTGACCACTTCCTCTGCTGTCAATTGTTACTTACTCCAGAACATTATTTTTAACAAGTAAGCACACGATTGGACCGTATTTTTCATATTTACTACTCAAAAGTTTTTTGAAGGGTTTTGTTGTCTATTTTGTTTTCTGTTCTTAGCTCAATTTGAAAACTCATAGAAGTACGAAATAATTTGTTGTATTTTACTGTTTTTCTTCACAGAACAAGCTCATTCTGAACCAACATAAGATTCGTACAAATTGCAACTGACAAGTCGATAACTGTTATGAACGGAAATAGGCGAAATGATTCTGGGGGCGTTCCTCCGAGATGGCTCAAGTGCCCAAGAAAATCGGATGGTTTTGTTGGAGAAAAGTTTCTCATTTACAAAACACCTCTTGATAATCGTTACGATGACTATGTTGCCCCCCAGTTTCGGTTTTATCCGAAAATGATTCTGGACTACATAAAAATGAAAAAGGTATTGTCTATTATTTTAATTTATTTTGGCCTTTCTACTCCTATTTAGCCTATTTGTATTGACTAAATTGTATAGCATGTATATACAAATAATGGATCAAATCTGTCGTTGTTGCTTCTAATTATATTTAATTATGTAGATACGTTTTCGGTTGTCGGTTTTGGTGTTGGACTAGGCGAGTGTAATTATTAGAGAATTATCTCTAATTCATCTACCAAAGCAATTTAAAAATGTCAGTAAATCGTAATATCGAAATGGTATTGGTCCTATGCTGTCCTTTATTCTTTTGATTGTTGGTCTAGACCTTAAAATATTTTTTTTGAATAATGCGAATTTACGGTAGCTATTAATAGTTGATATTTTTCTCGCTATATAACTACTTAAATTACATAAAGATACCGGTTCAGTACCTACATTTAATTTAAAGTCAAGAAATGGATTGCTTAGAGTATTTCAAATTATATATATAATTAGTCGTCCTTAAAATAGTATCGTAAAACCAAAATGGAATTCAGACCAGACCTAATGTTTAACCTTCAAACGTTTTAGAATACCGTTTTTTAGTATGTAATATTTAACAATGATGGTTGGGGGTGGCAAGGAAATTGTATGTCTACGTGCCTTGGGGGGAGGTATATTATAATATTTTTTATTCAAATTTTACCTACTCTTTGTTATATGGCAGGGAAAGCTGGGACTATGGGTTGACTTGACAAATACTGATCGATTTTACTCCAGAGAAACAATTGAAAGAGAGGGCAGTCGATATGTAAAAATAACTTGTCGTGGACATGGGGAAGCTCCAAATCCAGAACAAACGAAATTATTCATCAAAGTTTGCGAGCAATTTATGAAGCAAAATCCTTCGGATGTTATTGGAGTACATTGCACTCATGGGTTCAATCGTAGCGGTTATCTCATTTGTGCATTTTTGGTGGAGATATGGGATTGGAGTATTCATGCTGCATTGTCTCATTTTGCCAAGCTTCGACCTCCTGGAATTTATAAACAACAATACATTGAGCAATTGCATAGAATTTATGGTGCTCCCGACGAACCAATCACCCCGACTCCACAAATGCCAGAATGGTGCTATGATGACGAAGAGGAAGAAGACGATGATGGCTATGCTACCCATGGTCCAGGAAGTTCTGGATCGTCAGCTGGCAGCTCCAGAGACGGCAAACGTTCTTTCGATGATCAGGAATCTCAAAATTCCAACGGTCGACATTCAAAGAGGAAAAGGGAATTTTATAAAGAAAATCCCACTTTTATGCAAGGTGTTCCTGGGGTTGAACCTATCACAGATCGACAAGAATTAGGCGAGTTGCAGCAGAAAGTTCAAAACATGTGTGAATGGAGAAGGTATCATTCATCAATATTATAATAACTAATTTTAAGTGTATTGAAATTTATGCAGTGCACTGATGTAGTCTTTTAATTACTTTTAGTACGGGATTCCCTGGATCACAACCCATTTCAATGGACATAAATAATGTTAGATATTTAGAAGAAAAGCCTTATATGGTATCATGGAAGGCAGATGGAACTCGTTATTTAATGCTCATCGATGGTGTCGACAGAATATACTTTATCGACCGAGACAACAGTGTGTTCAAGGCACATGGACTAACATTTCCTTTTAAAAAAGATTTCCACCAGCACTTGGAAGAAACCTTAGTCGATGGGGTATTTATTTGAAACTTTCTTTAGTTAATTATTTTAATTGCTAGTATTTTAACTTGTTGAATACATGAATATATTAATTTTATTACTAGGAAATGGTCTTGGACAAAGTAAACGATGTTATGGTGCCTAGATATTTAATTTATGACATTATTAAATTCCGTGGACAAGAAGTGGGCAAAATGGATTTTCGAATAAGACTGAATTGCATCCGTGTAAGCTAAATTGAGCACGTTTATTTTATTTTATTGCACTGACTGACTAATTTGTAGCTTTTCTATTATTAAAGGACATTTTGTTATAAATACCCATTGTAAATTTTGTATTACGTTAATTGCAGGATGAAATAATAAATCCACGAGCAAAGGCAATAGAAAAGGGCCTTATTGATCGGTCATCAGAACCTTTCGGTATAAGGTTCAAGCCTTTTTGGTTTTTGATGGACACGGAAAAAATATTTACTGGACTAACCCAAGATCTGGTTCATGAACCTGATGGACTAATATTTCAGCCAACTAAAGATGTAGGGAAAGCACATAATAATGTTTGTTGTTGCTTATAATTGGGTAATTTGAAAGGATTGTTTATTTTTTTTCTTTTAGCCTTACGTTTGCGGTCGTTGTGATAATGTGCTAAAGTGGAAACCACCAGAATTAAATACGGTTGATTTTCGTCTAAATGTAGTTACTCAGAGTGGTGAAGGGTAATTTTTTATTTGAAAATATTGTTCCTACAACCCTTAAAGTGGCAGACAATGTCTCATGAATATGGATTTGATCGACAGATTATTACCAACAAGAATAGGTGAGCTTTATGTTGGAAGTTTGAAAACTCCATTCAGCAAAATGAAAGTAACGAAAGCTATTGGTAATTTGCACGGAAAGATAATAGAATGCAAATATGAAAACAATAACTGGGTCTTCCTCAGAGAAAGAACTGACAAATCTTTCCCCAATGCTTACAGCACTGCCACAGGTAAAGGATTTAAATTACATTAATTTCTATTTATACTAATTATTTTTTGCTACATAAATATAAACTAAATTCAATTTTATAACAGTTATGAGTTATGACTGTGGTAACATTTTTTTATATTTATTTCAGCCGTGTGTGAAAGCATAAAGTCACCTGTCACTAAAGAGTATCTGCTAGAGTTTATACATCAGCGTAGTTACAGAAGAGGCATGTAGGCACCTAAAATTTATGCCAGTCCAGGCATGGGAAAAGTTCGGTAATTTAAAAAAATGTTATTTAGTCTCCATTCCTTCTCCTCTGAAGCCACGCCCCAATTTAATGCCTATATTAACTGTTTATAATTTTGTGGGATAATTGAATAACGTCCACATAAAGCCGGGATTATTATTTAAAATACATTTTCACCTTAGGATTGTGTTGTACCAATACCAATTACTAATCAAACAAAGATCTTATTTTAAGATTTGATGATTTTATGCAAAGTGATTGTTTTGATGAAATTGCACATTATCTAACGATCACTCAACTTATTGCCATTATAAATAATTTAAAGTACATTATGTGCAATACTAAAATAATATCCTTGAAAAGTTACATATTTTCCGAAGAGATAGTAGAAAACTGACTAATCGACAAGTGTGGTTGCTTGATGCAATGAAACGAATATAGAAAAACCAATGTTTTCCCTTATTACGTAATTTTCCTGAGTTATCGTCTATGTTGTGTTGGGAGTTATAATCCTTTCACATTGCAGATTGCAGCAGCTTGTTTGTTTTTATATTATAGGCTCCAAATGGGTCAAATATTGAAATTCAAACCTATATCAAACTGTTGGTACGTTAGTAGTATATGAGATAGAAGTGAAAGCAATTGATGGTGATCGTTATCGATGTGGTATTTACATTCAAAGTTTGTGCTCCATTTCTTCCATCTGACAGTTACATTTCAGTATTCATGATTTTTTATTAGTTATGATGCAAAAATTTTAAACACATGCTCAAAATTTTGAAAATTTAACTGTGTTTCATGTGTCAACAGAGTCAACATTCAGTTTAATGTTGTCAGTTGCCTCAAGTTATGTAAAAGAGTGAATTCTGTTATTCTACAGTTCCTGTCCACTTGGCCTAAATTGCTCAGGTTTTGAGGTCTGGCATTGATTTTGATATGAAGACCAAGCCGTCAAGACCTAGGGCACTTAGACTAGGTTTGGGTTGAATTGACAGATAAAACCTTTTATTTCTTCTATTGAAGCTATTGAGTGAAGGAGAATTCACAACCGAAATGTAATAAAATTCTTGCTTTCTAACGAAAAGAGCATGTGGGGCGGGGCTGAGAAGAAGGCAAAAAAGCGAAAATAGAACTTTTCTCATACTTGGTTATATTTTAATTTATATTTTAGCGAAGTTGGACTTAACTTCGTGTACTTGATTAGTTTTGAATGACGCATTTAAAATTGAAAGTAATATATGTTATAACTTATAACAAAAAATTTCTATGGATTAATTTTTGTAAAAAGAGGGTCTCCCGTATAGTTTTCTTATTACATTACTGTACTGTAGCAGATCTGTAGTGGTGTTGCAGTTGCAATTGCAAGCTACAGAGTTATATAATCGTATTATTATACTTAAGTTATTTGGAGAAATCTGCAGATTTTACTGTTGTAGCAGAAGTCCTGTAATATATATTTAAGTAAAAAAGGGTTGTTATCTACTATTAAATAGAAATAGATGTAGTATTATATGTTGTCTATCTAGATTCTAGATGTGTTGTATTTGTCCATTCGTATTTTGTGTTTTGTATCGACAATTTGTATGTCAAACTAAAATGTTGATTTTTCAAGTACTAAGCAATGCAAAATCTTATTCGTATTACTAAGCAATACTTACTGTTAAAATGGATTTTGAACTATAATAAGCCTATGAATATAATAAAATTATCCGTGTAGTACTCGATCTAAGCGTTTGTGACGTGAACCGTACAGTAATGTTGTAAATAGTAGGTGAGGTGCCTACTTTTCGTATAATATTTCCCTACTCGTTAACTGTATGATGTACCACCTATTCCCAACTTTCAAAATTGGGTTTGGGTGAATTTTGTAAGTTAGCTTTAAGGAATTCCTCAATGGAATAAAAATTAAATGTAATGCGTTGAAAAAGGAGTAAATTCCTGGATTTTCTAAAAAATTCTTGGAACGCAATAATATAATGTTATTTGTCCTTGTCGTAGACTGTTTAAGTACCTACTATGTACAGATCGCTGTGACAAGTGCACATTTGCAAGAGAAATAAATTGAGATTGAGGGGAAATTGAGGCTGTATGTATATAGCATAATATTATTGTGTTATCTATGAGGTTAATTGAATACGGCAGGTACATGTAATTCCGTGCATCGGAGACATAAATTAGGAGGAGAGACAAGAGAAGATTTGTAAGTTTAATTTGTTTCAATAAAATGAATGAGTAGGACTGGACTGGAGCGGAGGGAATGAATCATCAATCAGATTGACGTCTATTCTACTCCATTGCGTCGGGAAAGTGTGGGTAACTTGGTTTTCTCTCTCATTTATCGTTTTATCTAGCGTAGAGACCAGAGCAGACAGGTACGCCTCTCCTCCCTGTACCCTCACTTAGGTCCTTCTGAGTTGAATCAGTTTTATAGTGTAATGACACGGAGCAGAGGAATAATTTTTATTGCTCCGTGTACTACAACATTACTAGAAATTGTGGAAATATACTATACACAGACGAATACTGGGAAGCAGAGTTTGTTTTAAGTTATACTTACCTATTTCATGTAATGCAAACAAACAAATTCCCATAATGTACATACTCAGGCACTTTTCTCCAGAAATCCCCTGCAACAGGGTATACATATACGTTTGGTACATTAATTACTAGTGTTCATCCATTAAAAATAAGGACAGGTAGGTTAAGTGTGTATTTGTAGAGCAAGAGCCGCGGCAGGTGTACGTAAGAGATCTATAAAATAGGCAGGTAGCTCCCGACTACCGGTAGTAAAGAAATACTAAGAAAAAGGTTGGTTGCCTAACCATAACCCTACCGCAGGATACGATGGTTCGTTCACTTCCAGTTCAGTAGTCAACTCCAGTGTGGCAAAAGTGGGTAATATAATGCACGCCTTAGTGCTTCATAATAATCGATTAGGCGGTCGCCACATTCACTCGCTCTATTCCTTCGTCTCCTACTTCACTCACTTCTCCTTTTCAACTTTCTCAGCTGCTTTTACATCTGGAGCGGGTAGCAGGCAGTTGTACCGGCTACTGTACGGGTGGGTGAAAAGCTCTTGACGATGGCTCCTTTCTCTCTCTATTTATCCGCTCTCTCAAGCAACAATACATTCACCTTCATCCTTTTCTACCCACTGCCGACTCACACTACATATTTTATGGATTTAAAGACTTATCCTTTGGATTCTGTAGTATATATATTCACCATCTTTCTCTCTGTTCACAGTCGCCGGATAATCATATCCCATGTCAGACCTAAATACTCCTACATACATGCAATGCAAGAATTACTAGAAATTACAATACAAATTGTTAATGCTCTACTACATTTTACAATATCTCTTTCTCCATGTACTATGTCCTAAGGTACTCTTTAGTTCTACTCGACTTACTATTTACTATGTTTCTGTGTAAATGGACCTAGCCTTTGTCTTTTCAGACAAGCTACTATTACCTACTTGTTAGTAGTATTGCTAGGTATTATTTTACTATGAACTCGGATAACATATTAGATCATGTACTATAATGGATATATTATGTAGAGGAAACAGTCTGTTCTCTGACCTTATTAAGTTCGGAGAACTAAATACCGTCACAGAACGAGAACTGAACTGATTCTAATGTCTACAAGGGAAACGGGTGGAAAGAGAAAGTAAATTAAGCAGGTTCCAAGAGGGTGAAAGCTGAAAACACCTGCCTCTTCATACATTTCAACTTCAACTGCCTCTTACATATGTTTCTCAACTTTACCTACTTCATACCTATTTAGCCTTGTTATATATACAAAACTCTAAAGCTATTCCCAAGGATTTCGTTTTGTAGGTGACGTTTCTCCTTTCTACCTATATAGCCCTTCATACTCCACTCACTACAACTTTCAGCTTCTGTCAACAAAGTCATGTGAAAACATATATCTTTGCTTTCATTCCCACGCGATTACATATCTAAAGATATTACGGGTAGTTTACCTCCAAACTCTATAGGCATTCAATCCAAAATTCCAAAATATGAATGTATATGAACTAGTATTACAAATTACAAAGCAATGTACCTTTCATCACATCAAATTTATTAGACAGAAGTGTGCAAGCAGAAGTAAACAATGTGAACATAAACAACACCAAATACCAGGGCACATAAATGCTAAATCTATGAATACTTATCACGGTTCTTATGCGAACTGCATTCATATGAAGTGCCTTTCTTTTTGCACGTAGGTACCTAAAGGTTTCACTTAGGTACTTCGTCTGACGTATTTTATTTAATAACCCTCGGGATCTCATTTTCATGCATCCATGTAAAAATAACTTTTTAGTTTTCGAACATCTCCTTGATTTGTGACCTCAATTCGTTAGACTAATTAAAATCTGGGAACCAGTAATCCGACCCGTTCTGCCGTTGAATTTCATATAGATCACGTTTCTATATTCATCGGGTACGTAAGTACTTTCACCTAAAAGTGCTTTTACCCATTGTTTACAGGGTAGCGCGGAACGAAGTGGGTTGGAGATCAAATTGGAATTGGAATTATTTTTTGAATGCTGCCCCGAGTGAATAATCGTAATTTCATAAAAATTTCATAAGTTTTACCAGCATGTGTCAACGCGTGCTATATTATTTTACATGTTGTACTATTATGGCTTTTACGGTTGTTACATTTAATATCGAGTTCCGTTCCATTTCTTTCCGCAATCTCTGGAAATAATGTTAGTATTTCTTGTCATTTTTCGAAATATTTTTAATTCGTTTTCTGCCCTACTTTTACAGTTTTCCTTGCCATTTTCTACAATAATATTTTCCGTCATCATTTTCTTTAATATGAGTAAAGATGAGACAATAGTTAAATTGAGTAGTAAATTTTCCCTGGAGAGGGACACGACACACAAGTGTTTCCACATTTCCTCAATTCCAATTGAATTCCATTTGCATTTTGCATTTCATTATATCTTAGATTTCATTTACAACAATAATACTATATTTCCTCATTCATTACCTTCACAGTATATATCCATTTTGGGGAAACATATTCCAGTTAATTTTTCTGCAATTCTGGCATACGTATTTTGGCAACCAGTATGGAAATGCCTGCCAGTAATTCAAGACCTATTCAAGACCTATGAATTATATATTATGTTTGAGTGAAAGTTATGTGAAAGTTTTGTTGATTTACATCATTGTACCATTTGTTTCGTTCAATAGATTTAGGTAATAAATAGATACTATGTTCGAAGTTGACATTATATAACTATAAGCAATGTTTACATAATCTCTAGTGGTATATGAACTGTGGAAACTTTGTAAATCCTCCTATCGAATGTTAATTAGTGTTTGTTGTTGAGCAAAATAAAGAGGAGAGGTAGTTTGTTCCGCGAGGTAGGGGAAAGCAGTAGATTAATTCTGCATTAGTTGATTTTGTGATATCCTTATCTGTTGTCGTAATATATTTAGAGGCTAGAAAAGCAGGTCCTGTCATGGGGTGGATAAACATGGAGTGTGTGTAGAAATGGAGGGAGTGTAATGTAAATGTAAATGGAGTATACATGGATGTGGAATGCGAAATATGAAGAGTGAATCAGCGCCACCCACACATGGAGAACCTGCTCTTTTCCTGCGGAATGGATTGGTTCCGGACGAAGGGAACAGAGCTAATATCCAAGAAAGAACCGAATTTCGATTGAAGTGGTTTGGTTCGTAAGTTGGTATGGTAGTTAAGTAGGTAGTAGGAGAGTGCAGACTAGGAATAAGCTTCTGATGGGATATCATGTAGTAATGTGTATGTGTAGTTGGTCTATCTGCACGCTCTGACTGTAGACAGACAGATTCTTTGAGGGTACACTTTGCGCTGCATGGCTTAGTCCGTTCTAGTTCGTTCACTCGTTCCTGTCCTCATGCTCATGATGTGATGTAAGTAGCGTCACATACGAGAGACTGGAACTCTGGAGGACTGAAGAGAGTAGTCAGAGTAATAGTAGAAGCCAGCAGCCCGGGTAAATAACTACGTTCCGTACTTTACTTAGTATTTCTTGTCGACTATCTTTGCAGAAATGTATGTAGGGAACTACTGAACTACCGACTGAAGCCGAAAACCGAGGGACATGCAACATGCGACATGCAATGTTGTGGAAGTAAAGGAAGAGTGCAATCCATGTACAATCCCAATAATACTATATACTACATTATGTTAGTAAGTATAGCAGAGTCAACCCCAAAGCTGCAAAGAAAGGGAGAACCCTGGAATGGCCTGGTGTGGATAGAGATACTCTACTATTATTCCCATTCGGTGTGTACAGAAGCCGAAAACGATTCAAGTCAAGTCTCCTTCACTATGCTATCACATCCCATCGCAAGTCTAATTTAATGCTAGGAAAGAGAAAAGGAGCGAACAAACATATTTATACCTCATATACCTACTAAAGATATAGCCCAAGTGTTTTATAACCATTTTTCCTTAGTATTTTTCAACTCACGTAGCAGTTTTCCTAGGAAAATTGTCCCTGCGTTTTCAGAGAATCTTTAGTTTTACATAAGATTCTACTTTCTACGACGACGTTACGACGTGTATTACGACTACGGAGAAAGTAGACACATTTCTGTATTGTCCTCTCCTATCATTAGAATTATTAGAACTCTTCCCTAATAATGCTAGCTCCCATTTCACAGATATGACATTATGTCTTTTTCTGTTCTATTTATTGTATAGAGTAGAACGAATTCGATTAGCTCTGGCTCACGTCTTTCATTCCTTTATATACTTGTCTGCTTTCTGTCCCGTCTGTGAAAGACATGAACTGAACATCAATATTGGTATCAGTTATCAACATAATATTTATTTGTCTTCCTTCCCATTTCCCCATCTAAAATTTCATCCGTCTATACAAACTATGAACAAAGGCAAAAAAGGTATATACCTAGATTCTATTATACATAAAGACTTTCTATGCAATAAGATTATATGTTAGTGTCAGACTGGGAGATCCGTCAGACTGGGTGATACTCCATCAGTTCGACTATGACTATAGTAGACAAACTGGGCGATCTTTTGTTACAATTACATGATTATGTAACATCTTTTGAATGGAAAGTCCAATCCATAAAATATTTTAAATCATTTGTCTAATTTTAATAGACTATATTGGTATCACCTTTATAATTGCTGCGGTTTAGTAATTATTATCACGAAAGATTACCCAGCATACCTAGTCGAACTGATGGAGTATCACCCAATCTGACTGATCTCCCGGTGTGACGCCAACATATATCATATTATAGGTAGTAAAGTTGTTTACAATATTGCATAAGCACTATGATTGAGAATCGGGGTGTATGAATGCTTAATACCTGCCTCCACTTCCTAGAAACTGGCAGTGCATAATCAAATAATAATGTTCGAGTAGTTTCGACAAATATTCAAGTGCTTTATTTTGTAGTATACATATTTTATTAAATTATATCATGCCAGCGCTCGACTTATGAGCCATGATATCAAGCATATAATAGGAAGATGCAGAAGAATCCTCCAATGCAAACATCGCTCTGGAACTTGTTTGAGTTTCCTTGTTTCTAAACAGACATGCACAGAGACGACTTCGTTTTCAACTGCTATATAGTATTCCCTTTCTGTCTGTTTGACCTTATTTCTATTTCGCTTCTGCTTCGAATTATTTATTTCAGTATTCTTCGATCCATTCTTCATATTATCTTCCCACAGCCCAAATATGTTTTCTTTATGCTCAATGAGTTCATTGTAGATCTTCCTTCGTGCTCGTGATGATTTTTTGTGCCCCCAAGCTTGCATATTTACTCTCATCAAATCACAGGTCTAATAAATAACGAATTCCATCACCTATATGTGCATACTGTGTCAGCGAAGCTCATAGTGTATATACAATCGATAAAAGTCATATTATATCCCTTCTATGTTTGCAGATGATGTTGAATTATGCTTTGTATGATTTTGCTTATCATATAATTTGGAGGAGCAAAGGTATGTTTTGTAAACAATTTTTGTTTTCAACTGCTTTTTTATATTCTATATTATGTATGTCATCTCATACAGTAAACTTTACACGTTCGGAAGTGCGGAGGGACTACAAAGTTCTCATAGAGAATTGTAAAATATGAATGATAACCTAGTTCCGTATAGACATACCCATCCATACTTAATATAGGACCTAGTAGTGTTCATCTCCTTATGTTTATATACTCTCGCTTTGCATAATCTTCACAAATAAATAATACACATGTTACATTACCTACTGGCTTTAGCAATCAGACCGAGTTTGTATTTAGCTTCGTTCCTTTTCTATGTGCAAAGCCCTTGTCGTGCAACTTTCACTATTCTCTAACAGAACAAAGAGAAAACTTGAATGCAAATTATTTCAACTTCACTGGTTTTGTCACTCACGTAGATAAATAGCTGGAATATACCTATAAGTATCTATAGACATGTACAATACTAAGAATCATTTATATGACAGATCTTCTGATAATGCCAGATGCATCCTTTCGGCAAATTTTCAATTATGCCCTTCGTATTGACTCAACAATCTTAATTACTTCAGTTCATACAGTTTTCCACTTCAACATTCTCGTTCATGTTACGAAAAAGTAAGTCGTACCAAATGAACACTATCTTATAGATGTTCCGGGGATTAGCCTCAGTAAATATTCATTACTGAGGATTCTGGAGCAATTAATCCGCTTTCAACTTTAACTCAAATGAAGTCGAGATTTTTATTGTGAGGTCATAATGAATGCATATAGCACAAGGTAATCTTCTCCAAACTTGAAACTTCACTTTTCTGCTCTAATTTCATATCATACCAGCTTTCACCGCAACAAAATAGCATACATTTCAATTGTCAGTACTGGTGAAAGTAGTGGTGAAAGCTCGGTGATGTGGAATTACCATAAGGACGGAGAAGTGCTACGTATGCTGACTTTCTTTGCATACTTGTACCAGTATTATAAATATAACCCGCAAGCCTACAATTTCTTGTAATACAAATAAAAGTACCAAAGTTGAAATCGTGAAGCATATAAAACCCTGCTTTCAATTACCTATGATTCAACTATTTGGTTCACGATATTTATAAATGTGTCCAATTGTAATCATATATTTAACATGGGTGTAATATAAGTGTATACCATGAATCACAAAATTACCATCTGGTGGTTTGTTATTATTATTGGGATGGAATTCCATAGAAATTTTAGCTAGGAAGGCGATATCGCACACAACGTCCGTGTATGTGCTTATCATTATTGGAGGCGTAAGTTATAAAAACTTAATGGCTGAAAATCGTATATTTCTGCTTTCTCGCTGGTAGTAGATATTTATTGTAGGTTTTATAGTTCCGGATCGTTGAAAGATATCGTATACTCTACTACTGTGCGTACTTCTGTGATATACACTTTATATTATTATTATATAACATAGTATTGTATTGTGTGTATTATTTGCGTCCAAGAGCGGTTGGCTATAGGTGGTAGCCTGTGTTATGCACATTTGGGGATTTGTTGGTGAAGTTTTTAGATATTGTGCAGCCTAGAAGCGTAGGTTGAATTACGTCAACAAATGGAGTAAGTAGTGAGAGAGTAAACTCAGAGCACATACGGAAAGGGTTAGAAAGACATGAAAATGCATAGGTAGGGATCTCCTAGTTGGTTTGGGGTTTAAAAGTGATACGTATGCATTGTATTGTGTCAGTATTACATAAGTAAACAGAAGAGGTTTATCTGGCAGTCCACGTACGTGAGTATATCATAAAGGTACTCCTACTACAACTATACCTAAAAGTAAAAAAGTATGTAAATCTACCTGTTAAAATATGTAGGCAATATGCCATGCGACATGACATGAGGTGTAGTTAAATGGCTGCTCCTTTCTTGATATAAAACGTATGGATAATCTAATAAAGTGTTAAAAAAGGAAATAAGGCACATGAAACATTTCGTCTTTATGGCTCAAATCCAGGAATATGGATGTAGTAGAGGTAAGTAAAGAATGTATAATAGAGTAGGAGTGGGTAGTCATTTGTGTAATACTCCCAGCAGTTCCTACTTCCTATCTATCCGAAGGATACCATAGGCAAGCTGTAAATAGTTGCATTACAGACGTAAATTGTATCTAAAACGTAAGCTTCTTAAAAACCTTCATCGCTACAGACTAGATACTTACAAACTTCACAATAGCACAACATACACAACCTTTACTTATAGCTACCTCAATATGAATGAATTTATAGAAATCAAACAGAACTCCCGTCCCGACTCCAGGCTTTTCTCCCCAAACTTCATCTCCATAAGCCATAAGACCAGAGAAATATGTGTCTCATACAAAATATAAATACAAAGATCCTACTTACTTAGTCTACGTCTCTTTTATATTATTTTCACTGAAATTTAAAGTGAGTTGTGTTTTTCATATTGCTTCACGGTTGAATTAAATGCGTACCTATATACACAGAACAAAAGCAAGATTTTCACAAGCACGAGTGTGCAGACAGAAAAGTCCACACCCAAATCTCAAATTAGCACAAAGCGTGAGAACATTCCTTTCATGTTTTGAAACATTTTGGGAAGTTCTACCTCACGCTTCTGGTTCACATCTGGAACTATAGAAATGTATGGAAAGGTTAGGGAAAAGGATGAAAAACAGGAAGACAATGAATTTAAATGAAGAAAGAAACCCCATATTACATAATTAACTAATGAGAAATGTACATCTTATTAAACATCCTATAGCCTATGTACAATAATCTACTACAGAAGATGGGTACTGGGTACCTTATTCTATTTTCCATGCATGCATAAAGTACCCAGTCAACCAGGCTAAATAGACATCATAAATAAATGGGATGAGAAATGAGGAGTAATCACGGTTGGTGCTTTAGTGCACTAACTAGAAAATAGAACGCCCATTTATGAAGGTATATCCAAACAAATTACGTACGTGTCTTGTCTCTTTATTTACATATTTGTGTATTTATGTCGTCACCTTTGTTTTCCAAGTTGAACAAGCCAAAACCATAATCCCACAGTTCAGAGACCAAAAGCATTTGTTTCAACTAATGCAATATCCTACCATGTCAGCAAAATTCCTTCCTCAGCCGTATTCCTAGTAATATAAGGCTTTCAGGGTTGACGAATCAAGTCATTAATTTCCACAGTTTCAGATTTATTGGCGACTTGTGACATCGTTCTGCTCTTCCTAACCATTGGCGTATTTAGCAGGTGGCATGGTGAAGATGGGCCCATTGCCTTCAAGTAATATTGGGAGATTTTTTATCTAGAATTACTAAGACATTCTAAAGATGAATTTGATTTTTGTCAGAAATCCCTTATCCGAGAGAGATAGAGCTACGCCTTGAGTAAACTCCAGATTCAGAAGTTCAAACTAGCAAGCGGATAATAAGGGACTTTTGAAAAGACAACATAGTTATAAGAGCATTTTCATGGATTGTAAGTAGCTGGGTGGATATTATATTATTAGACAATAGAATAGTCAATTTTCCTTTAGCTATGGTCTACTTTAGTTGGCTAGAAAAGAAGTAACTCATCTCAACTTTCTCATTGTCGCTAGGCTTTTCTCTAGTAAACAGAGAATAGTGACTGATGGTGAGTTGTGCTTGATCCGAACAGAGAGCTATCGCAAGCATACCAGACACAAGCTCGGAGCTTGGGAAGTTGGTAGGTAAAGTACAAACCGAAGACTTATTTATAAGCCAAAGTAAATTGAGAGTGCTTTGGTTGATATAGAAAATGCATCTCTCGCACATAGTCTCATGTCTCATCTCATCCCACACACATAGTCTCATACTCCATCACAAAAGTATTCCCTATAGCCAGTTTCGCATATCTGTAATTCACAGTGGCACACGACAAAGACGTAATAATCTCATGAAACTTGCCGGATCAGCATACTAGTACGACTTGTGAGTTGTGACTTGTATTTCGCCTCTTCAACAAACAATATAACTTACTGCTGGTACTTTTGGAAACATCTATTTCCATTCCACTACTTTTCTTTGTAGAGCAAAACTGAAGGAAGACGGACGATTCGTGTTACGGTTACAGAATACAATGAATGATATCAGGAAAAGAAAGTTTTTAGAATTTCCTCATTATTTCCACCGAGAGATAAGAGAAAATACTTCTCTTTCCTAGCTGCGTGCATGTTTGCTAACAAACACACACGAATTAAGTTACAAAATTCCGCTTTGGATACATTTCCAACAATAAGGACCGACTTGGAATAGATCGTTAACTACTGCTCAACTCATATATTACTTTGAATTATTATAATTACACAGTAATACTGTAGTACATACGAATAATAAGCTATATAGTACTGTAGAAAAGGTCAATTCAACAGTAAACTCCTTCAAGATATCTTTATAGCTATATACTCAGCTGCCTAACAATAAGCACGTAATATATTATAATCCTTGTGTTCTTCATTGCAAGCAGGAAAATGATAATTCGGAGAACTATTCCAGTCCAGTGTCTATAAATTCCCGGGCTTAACTCTAAAGGAAACCCTACCCCAATCATAACATCTTGGAATTTTGGCAAAGTGATTCCTTCTGGTTACCCGGTATTCTGTGCTAACTCAACTCAACTTTCTTTCAACTACTGTAGGAAATTTTTTAGGTATCCTTTAAACTTTATTTTCCCAGGAAAACGACAAAAGATTCACACCCAGTTCAAATTATCGGAATTCGATCACCTAAAGGAAATATGACATGTAAAAATATTCTTGTACACTCAGTAAAACTTGTTTCACTTCATCCCATTCAACCTGAGAAAAACTTTCACTGCATCGGAAATGACTTTCTCAGGTGGTTACTTTCTAAAATTTGCATACTCGGTGTGTCAAGAATATGATCCCCTTGCACTTAACTTTTCTTACCACATATGCCTACTTATGTCCTATCACTAACACAGAATACTTAATATGCTATTTTTCTACTTTTTAATACAAGAATTTTACAAATCTTAGATGCAAATTCACGATATTATAAAATCTTTTTCTCATATACCTCTGTGGGGGAATGGAGGCCAGGAGCCCCTGACTTATTCAGACTTGACAACGCACATATAGGTAATATATGCACAAAAACGTTTTTAAAAATATGAAACAGGGCGACAGATGTGATCTTCAATTGACATAAGAATTATCTTATCACACATTTACAATTACAATTCATACACGTATAGTATACACCTACCAATATAAACATACATCAATCAAAAATGCATGCACGAAGAAGGTTATGAAATTCAAATTCAGTTTTCCAGTGCACTTGTTATATTTGTTGTATCGTTTTATCGCTAAGAAAAAAGGCAACTACTCAAGCCGCATACATAACTGCAAATAATATTAAAATTGTGTGCAAACATACCAAAGCTTTTTGTAATAGGTAATACACAAATTAGTAATGTGCATCAACGGTATTTTTATGTTACATTACATTAGAACAGGCTTGAAGAAAGTCCTGTAGTGTGTAGTATAATGTAATATAGTGAATTATTTACAGAAAAGAGTAATAAGACTATATATACAGACACACAAGATACAACCCATATAATTGTCTGACAAAGTGGGAAATAAATGGCCAAGAGATTAAAATTTAGAGTGTATCCTGTACGTTAAGAGTAAAGATGTGCAAGTGGCAAAAGTAAGAGAAAGAAGGAGTGAAAGTGCTAAGTTAGCGAGCGACTTGTTTCTTTCTAGGGAAAACAAATGAAGAAAAGCAGGAAACAAGACGCTCTCGCGTCACAAGCTTAAATAGAAAGGAGAATAGAATCCAATCCAAGCCTCAACTGAAGTGAAAAGTATCTCACTTTAGTTTGAATTAAGGGTTCCTACATTCGTTTCGGCCGCAAAATGCACATCCTCTTTTGCAATTGTTTTCTTTGAATTACTCTTAAACTAATTAATTATGACTTATTACTTTTTCAACACTTTATTATTATTATTTAATTTGCATATAAAATGCAAAATATGGCATAAATCTAGACTACTGTATTAATATTTAGTAGCACTATACTGACTATACGTTGTCATAAACTATCCAGGGCCATCCTTGAAGGGATATAGCGATTCTGACGTTTTCTAGCCCTCAATAAAATTGCGGCTCAATAGTTCAATTAAAGAAAAATTTGACATTAAAATAGTAAAACCAAACTATATAATTTGGCATTTATATTAATTCCTGAAAAACATTTTAGCATAAAGCTTTTAGTAATTTCGTTATAAATGTCATTAGAACTTGTATTTTTATGGAAGCCCTGAACCTAAACATATACATCAGAACAAAAACCTATAAAAATAAATAAAGTAAACGAACTGTTTCTGCAATGCTAAAACCAGTAAATAACTATCATGTCCTTCGCACTGAAATTATCAAATTGTTGTTTTGCCATTATTCAAGAAAACTGTCAAAGTACAAAATAAAAGAAATAACTAGATAGTAAATTTAAAACGCTTCATGATTTGTGTATGTTCCCAATGCTTTCACCCGGCTGAAATAGGTAGGAAGGGCTCTCTCCGCTCTCTCCTAGTCTAAAGTAAAGTAAGTAAAATCAGCGAGGGAGCAGACGGAAGTGAAAGGAAGGACGGAAAGGAGTTAACTTTTGTGAACGGTGAAGGTGTGGTGTGAGCCACATACGGCGGAGACATTTGAAATTGGCTCCGGGGATCGATAATGCATCACGCAACGCAGGAAGGTCCGGATAAGAAATCGATAATAGGATAGGATAGCATAAGATAGAATTGAACTTTGAAATTGTCTCCAGTAGTCGAGTCTCCAGCTATTCTCCTTACACTTTACTCCGTATCCAGTATAACAAATTCTTATCCAGTCACACAACACAGCTCAATTGTATCATTGCATCCACACAGTCAAAATATCCAGGGAGTCCAGTCATAGCTCAAGTGAAAACGACTGTATTTGTTTTTGTATTGCAGTTGCACATTAAGCCAGTAAATCGTCACATCAGTTGGTTGTCAGCCTTCTAGTTGTCGTCATTTTTTATCATCCTTTTGTCACTTGTTCATCTCTAACTGAAACTGTCTTCTGAGTCTTGGGTATATTATATGTTTATTTTACTTCAACATTTATAATTTGGTAGGACAAATTTCAGGATAAAATGAAGTTGTAATTTTTTGTTTGGTTAGGTCAACTATTTTTTTGGATCTTTCTCCAGTTACAGCTTAGGCAGTAGACAGTGTCTTACACAACTTACAAATCTCTGTCTTCATTATCTATTCTGCTGGGATTTTTACTATTTTTTCAATTCAGTCATCAGTACAACAAATCGTGGTCACAAATTCAACTGACACTCGTTATTTCTCCGGTTTCAGACATCAGACTCTTATTGTCATCTGTGCACTTAACTAGTCTAGGATGTAGAAAAACTGTCACCAGCCATTTGCTTCAAAGAACACAAATGTATCAGCTTCTTGACTTGACTTCCTGTAATTACTTGTCAAGACGCTGAATTTGTTCGGTGTCGTCTCCTTGTGTGTCAATTGATTGAATTTTTGTGGATTTCAAAGACGTCCATACTACACAACGTAAGCTTTTTATAAAGACGTCGAATCATATGAAGTTGTAATTTAATAAGTGCAAATAGGAACATTTTTATGCCAATTACTAATGTTTGTTTTTGTTATATGTAGTTTATAACTTGCACCTGAAATCTAAGGGCTGCAAATCCTTTGCGCAATAAACCAGGTGGGTGATCTTGTCATCTGATATATGTCATATGTGTAGTTTGGCTTCTAGCAGTTGACATTTTTAATGAGCAAACGATCTGAAAGGAAAAGAGTATAGCATATTATATTATTCCACTGCGTTGACGTTAAGGTACATATCAAGGACAGAGAAGGAATTGGAAGATTAATCAATATTTGGTAGGCTAAAGGCTAAAAGTACCTACCGGTTTCAAGTGCCAAAAACGTTTACATCACGGTTCTCTTGAATTCTATACCTCATTATTTTTTATGTGATTTTAATGATTGAGTTTCGCCCACGTAGGAACTTGAGTTTTGTATAGCCTTATGATAGTTTCACTATATACTATTAAAAGCTCCCAATCCCACAGAAAGCTGAATATCTTTTTAAGGGTTGCTGTGAAAGAGATAATTATTATTAATTTTTTTCAGATAGTGGGTTAGAGAGATGTTGAATACAATTTATACAAATGTATTTTTATTGTTAGTAGTTTTATTATTAAAAATACAAATAATGGCCTGTGAAATTAATTGCGATTAATTTTAATATTTAATTTAGGTTTATCAGCAAAGCAGATCAATCAGGAGAAAGTTTTTACAGCATCTATCTTCCTCAGAGCTGAATAAAGTAGCAGTCGGTGAAATGATTTAAGGATGCAAATAAGTGTCACTAATAAATGTTTCTGTAACAGTCGCCTCAGTAAAATGGAAAAATTTCGAATGCGAAGAGCTAATAATCCGTCATTGTAAATAAAATAAATAGCAGCAAGCAATAAGGGAGGACCAGCACCGATCTCATAAAGTGTCAACAGTTTTGCCTATTGTTAAGAGTCTTAAGACTTATATACTGAAGATATTGTATTACAAGAAAAGTGTCCTTCAATTTTCCGAAGACAGATTAATTGCATTGGATCCGACAACTTGTCTCCATTTATTTGTTTCTACGTTTTGATATGTTCAGCTAAGTAATGAAAGTTAGTGTTGGTGCTGCTTAATTTCAACTGTCCAAATGTCACGCAGAGGTGACTCGACTCGCGTCTTCAATATCGCTGTTGTCGGTTTGTCAGGTAAGCGTAATATTGCTTCTAAATAGAGAAATATCTCTTAATTTGTAGATCATTTGATTTTTTACTAGTTTAAAGTTTAACGATATCTTTTGTGAGCAATGCATATTAAAGTCATCGCGGTTTATTTATATTAAACGCTCTTTGTGCAGTCAAATGTTTATAAAAACCTTTATAAAATATTTGGTGCAAAGTGTAAAAGGGGTAGGCTAAGGCTGCCAAATATTTGTTCAGATTGCATTGACTACAATAACAGTAACTTCTGCGCAAGCAGTGTGTTTCTATATAAAAAAGCTTTATGAAGCACAATTTTAATTGTGGACTATATTATAATAATCTTTCTTCTGTGAGTTATCCTAAAAATGAAGACGTAAGACTAATCCAAAGCCTTCTATATTGAACTGCAACAAAAATGAGCAAGGGAGCATTTCTAGAAACCCACTGACTGATAGGCCATTTTCAAAATCTTAAAAAAGTTTTTTTTCTGGCTATTTCAATATATAAGATATACTTGAAAGATATGTTATAATGTTAATGTTAGCTGTAGAAGCAACCATGTGAGTACGTTCAGCATTCTGTTCTCTGTATTTCGGCATTCATGCGTCACTGCTCGGAAGAGAAAAGAGTTTTACTTGACTTAATTTCACATTTAAATTCTGCTATGCCGCTTAGCTTGCTTTTCGTTTTTACAAGAAGATTCCAATAGTTATTTGTGTTGTCTTCAACCTTACGACATTTTGACCTCATTGGGTTCGATTAAGCAGAGTTAGCATTATGTTGTCGGAGTTATCCATTAATAGACACAGACACAGCAGAACATAAAACTCCATAACGATTCGATCGATTCAATCCTACCCTAACCTATGCCGTATATAGCAAAAATTAATACTAATACCAGCACTGTGAATAAATTATAGCTTTAGGACTTGTGAAGACTAGTTAAATGATCAGAGCAGACTATCAATTGCGAAAGTAATTAGTGTAGAGGAATGGTTCCCTACTAGTTAAACCAGCTATTTCATTATGTTAGCAGTACCAAATTTACTAATTCTTAAAATCTTCTTTTCTATATTATTGTTAAAATATCCTAAACCATTTAAAACAGGTTACTTTCTGTTAGGTTTAGGTAACTAAATTAAGTAGATTAGTAAATATTTGCGTTGCAATTTTCATATTTTTCAGTTTATTTGTTTGGAAATGTTAGTGTTAGCAAAATGTGCTGAACCTGAAAGTGTAGTGTGAATGTGTGAATCCGAAACATGCGGAAAAGAATGCTTCCAATTTTTAGAAAAATTCTCTCAGTCAATGTCAATACTCTGAGCGGTTTGACTGAGTGAATGAATGAATTTGCTGAATCCTGATTCCTCTGACGAGGATCTATATGAGAGGTTACAGTATATCTATTATGCTAGCTATTGTTGTAAAAGTATTGCACTCAGCTTGAACTTTAAAATTTAATGCCATTGTAGTAGAAAAGGTACTTTACATTTGCATAATTGCCTAGCCTAGGTCCTCAGAATGGTAAATAACTAATGTACTGAAGTGTTTTAATCATGTAATGGCTCATGGGTTAGCTCTATAAATAACCTCATCTCATCCTAAGTGCCTAAGTGATGTCGAAGTCGAAACCAGCTGTTAATTAGTTATTACTTGCCAGTTTGTGTAATAGAATGAATACCTAAAATCTAAATAATAACGCTCAATATCGGGGGGTGGGTTTCTATAAAAATGACATCATTTTCTTCTCTTCCGAATTGCGAAAGCTGAAAAAAAACTCCGCACTGTAGTCAATATCGTCCTCCTTCCTTCTTACGGAAATAAGGTCAAAATAAATATTTTGATTTGGAATCGGAATATTATATCTTTGTCTTCTGAATGAAAATGCTTACTTTATCGATTTAGCCAAATTACAGTTTCCAGTCCATTGAGTCCACATAATAGTCCCCAACCGAACCGCATTAATTAGGAGATGTTGTATGACTTTAATTTTCTGGATTCGATGGTCCAACATTTTCATTACGAATCTTAATCTTAATGTGATCTTCCAGGTATAGAAAAAGATAAAGGCCAGATCGGAGTTGGGAAGTCATGTTTATGCAATCGGTTCATACGGCATAGAGCAGATGACTACTTTCCAGAACACATCTCCGTCCTCAGTGTAACCGATTTCAGCGGACGAGTGGTCAATAATGACCACTTTTTGTATTGGGGATACGCGACGAAGGCAACAGAAGACAGTCCTGAACTTGGATTTCACCTTGTGGAGCAGACCGAGTTTATCGACGATGCTACCTTTCAACCTTTCAAGGTTTGTTTTTCAAAAAGTTTAAACCTTTGCCTTTGAAAAATTAGGTTAATCTCACAAACGGGATTATTATTGTTAAATTAATATAATGTTAAGAAGAAGAAGTGAATTCATAATGTGACTATTTTGTTTTGTAGGGGGGCAAAATGGAGCCATATACTAAACGATGTGCTTCATCACGACTATTTTCTGCAGAAAAGCTTATGTATATTTGCAAGAGTCAGTTAGGTATTGAGAAAGAGTATGAACAAAAAGTAATGCCTGATGGAAGACTTAGTATAGATGGTTTTATACTTGTTTATGATGTCAGTGCCGTTCCAGGTGAGAATTTTTGCTTTCTCCGTTATTTGTACTTACCATGTATGTCAGTCTATATCCCAGTTTTATAGTAGCGTGAGTGTGACAGTGATCCATTACGTTGGGATTTGCGATATTGCTATCTAATTTCTTAGAAGTCTTTGGGTATTTAGTTTACTATTTACTTTACTAACAGTGGTGGTATTAACATTTTTCAATGTCTAAGGATTTTTAATAATTTTAACGTGGTTCTTATTCATATATCGGACAGGATTTAATGTTAAATTAAATGTTCAGTCAGACCATAGGCGTCTGCTTTATCTTTTTTAGTATGCTAGATAGGTCATCTGATTTGTAAGTAAATGAAGACACAGTATAGAGATTGTAGGAGAAAGTAAATCGCAGTATTGTTCTGTCGTAATATGTCTGCTACCTATTTAAATCCTGATCTTGTAAAAAGCTCGTTGATCTGGATAATAAAGGGGATTGTAATGAAATATCTTACCTTTCAAGTTTTTTGAAACGATGATACTTGGGGTGCGGTGAGGGAAAATTATGCTTTTTAGGTAGATTTTGATATTTCTTTTGTTAGCTACATAAAAGAGAATTTCTCAATATCCGCCCATATTTTGTTACGGTAGATGTCAAGTCAAATAACCATAATAATATATATATAGATAAAGATGCAGACTGTAGACAATTGTGCAATTTAAGTCCTTCTTCATCAATATTTAAACAATAAATGTTGAATAAAATTTAATTTATCGTTTTTTATTTCTTTTAGGACGCTCAATTGAACGTCAAACGGAGTTCTCAGCCAACATACTTTTCAATATTTTACGCACAAAAAAGCCAGTAGTTTTAGTCACAACGAAGAATGATGAAGCGTGTGAAGCGTATGTTAAAGAAGCAGAAAAAATGATTCAGCGAAAGGAATTCAGACAGTTAAACATACCAATAGTGGAAACGTCTGCGCACGAAAACGTTAACGTGGACGCTGCATTTTTACTACTTGCACAGTTAATTGATCGAGTCAAAAACCGTCTTAGACCATTAACTTACAATGAAACTTCAAGAAATAGAAAAGAGATGCTAGATTCCGTATCTGATTCTTTCCAAGCGTTGATTCAATCACATGTAACCGATCATAGGGCAGTTTGGACACCTGTTTATCGAGAATTACTGAAATATCCTGCTTTTCAACGGTGAGATTATTTTTTTGTATAACATAACGAAAATAATACTTTTTTTGTTAGTTTGGTAACAATTTCAGGGGGAAAGCATGAGCTAACGTTTTTTGCTAAAATTATTGTTATTTGAATATAAAGTATGTCTATGTCAACTGTCAACTTTATGCATTCAGTCACGAAAGTATAGACTTTGTTTAAAACATAAGTTTTAATTTTGGGAATAATTGCATCCCTTGATGGAAGAAGAATATTTTGTTCTTGACTTTTACCAGTTTCGTTTCGTAGTTCAGGGACTGGGGCATTCCGTGTATCGATATTAATGTTATATATTTAAACATATCTATAGTTTAAAGTATTGTGTGATTTTCTTAGGTACATCGAGTTATTTGGCGAAGACTGTGCTCAGCGTCTTTTCAGACGACATTTGAAACGACTCAAGGATGAATTTTTATCTCGCCGTGAGCGACGTTACTTAGAAAGGTTGCCCGAGATTTTACAAACTTTGTTTCCAGACTCTTTGCCTGAGTCTCAACCGTGGGAGGCAGTTATGCAGCGAATCAAAGAACACCCGGAGTGTTCTATTTATTTCGTCGTGGCGCCTTCTGGTTTAGCTCCAGAGACAGATTGGACATGGGGGTCGGAATCCTCTACAGAAACAAATATTCGTGAAAACCGCATTCCAATGGATTTACTATCAACGGGGGAGGCCGAAACGGTAAGTAATTTCGTTTCGTCATATGCCGACTTTGCTTTACCGCAAAAATTTTTGCTGTGTGGTGCAAGTATTTGAATGAAACGTTTTCCATTGTCATATTTGTTCAGGAGACAATATTTGAACCTTTGGAATATCTTTACCAAAGTAATAATGTAGTCACTAGCGTATTTTGTTTGAACCATTTGTTAAAACTCTCAATTAATTATCAATCTACAGCGATAAGGAATACAAATAGAATATTTTAAAATTACTAATTTCTGTTTACCAGTTTTACCACGTGCATTTATATCTATTCACTAATTGAAGTCGATTGCAAGAATACACGTAATGACGTAAAACCTTTTTTGTGTAATAGGTTTGGAGAAATTTAATAAATTCTCTGCAAGCAGACCGTAAAAGAGGAGAGTTTAGGCAACAGTTTAAATTCTTGCTGGACAATACACCTTACGTTACGCCGGGGAAATCACTGAACGAGCTGCAAGTGTTGTTCATGGGCCATGAGTGTTTTGAAGCTCTCACGGGGCAAGAAATTCAGTCCATATATGAACAACATCAAGCAGAATTGATTGAGAAAGCTAAGAGATCCTTCGTTGAATTGATGTTAGAACATGCTGAAATTTTCACTCAAGTGCAGACTTCGTCTCCGATGGCTACAATAACACAACAGCAGGTGCGAGAGATGGTTGAAATTTTGCAAGAGGACTCGCGTTATAAAGCTTTAGATCGATTAGATCAAGAAAGAAGACTAATGCTTCTTCAACATTTGGGATTTGTTCACTGCCCTCAAAGAGAACACTGTCCTTCTTTCCCCAACTGCATGGATTCTGTGGTAACTTATTTTATTTGACCTCTGGATTACAAAAGACAAATTAGGCTCTCCAGTGTCATTTTTTGTACTTCATTCTATATAGTCCATTCCTACTAAAAATGAATGAATCACAGATTATCAAGAGAAATGCTGTTATACAAGAGAGTTGGGCTAAATTATAGAAATATTTACATGCAAATTAAATTAAGTATTAATCTATTTTGAAGGTGGAGAGACTTTTGGATTCCACAGCTCCGAAAGTGACGCACTACAACGGAACAACGAATAACTTATCGACCGATGCAGTATTAACATTGTATCTTATTGGAGCTCCAGATTTAGTGGAGAACGTAAAGTTTGGTAAGGCACTTCACATGACGTATTCATTTGCATATATAGACATAATATTAATAAGACAAGTTGAATTGAATCTAGTCTGAAAGGTTTTTGCTCTATCTTTTATTAGCCGCACAGCTGTGTTGATAGTATTGATTTTAATCCGAGTATTGTTTTTGCAGGTTTGGAAGAACATTGCGAGGATGACGAGTATGAGCTAGATGGTGTAGTTTATACAGTAGAGTTGAAGACGACAGACATTCCTATGACATTTCCTACGAACACTTCGGGTCATTTACAATCAAGGCTTGTTTTATATTCTGCTTCTGAGACTTTGGAGGATACTAAAGCTTACTTGGAAAAAACATTGCTTAGCAATTTGGCGGAAGAAAATGTACCTTTCGCGGAACCGCCAGTAGTCATTGTTTTTAATGCGGGTCAGATCGAAAATCCTGAAGAAAAAGAAATTCTTAGTAATGAAGGACAGTCTTTAGCAGATAGTTTAGGTTGTGGATTCGTAGATGTGAGCGGCTCAGATGCTCGACCAAGGTAAACTTTTATTGCTGATTTATAATTTATGTAGTTGGGGAGTAGACAGTGGGAGTAAAATACCCGTGAGTGCACACTTTTAGTAACATAATTATAATTAATTGTTTTTTCAGTACTCAACTACTTGCAGAAGCACTCCAGTCCCTTGTTCGTTCCTTGAGAGATCGGGTGAATCCTCATCATTCACCGTTTGCAACACAAGTCGTGCTAAGTGGGCAGGCTCCCGACATTCGCGTAATAATGTGCATGTTTTGTGGGGACTCGTACAATGTTGGGTCTCTCATTGCCCCCCTATTCACTCTTCCGGCTTGTCAGCAAACGGACAACAAAGCCATTAGTCTTTTAACCTTTTTAGGCGAAAGACGTCGTTGTGTACAGGTGAGGAAAAGAATCTTCCTTAACCTAGGTTTATATAATTACTTACTACCTGAACTTGATTTTATTGGCTACTTTTAGTAAAGAATGTTGCTTTTGGTGCAGAACAATCGAAAAATCTTCGTTCCTAATAGTATACCGTGCAATGTGCATCTCTTTTTGATGAGCTCATGCAGAGAACAATCGTGATACTTATAAAATGTAGTTACATTGCAAATTGTATGCGTGTAGTAAGGAGTTGGTTGTGTTGTACTTATTATGTATATGACAAGGAAGATTGCATACAAAGTATACAAACCAAGGTATAATGTGATTGAGTTTCTATTGTCTAACTAATGTCTATGACTGCTGTAGTAAATCTGTATTTGTAATAGAGTTTAATGCCTACATAGATCTGAGGGGGCTGCGTTGTACTACGTCCTACTATTATTGAATCCTTGTTCTTCTGTCATGTTACTTACAATGGCATTATAAATAGTCTTTGTTGTACCTACCTACTAGTGTAGACTAAGGATGAAGAGTATTACTTTATTATTTTATTCAGGTCTTTGACTAGCACTGATAGTTTGGAGCGCTCGAAAAGGATGACAATATAATTAAAGGGAGATGGGAGAGCCAAGTGTACATTGAGTACATGTTTAATGTAAAGTAGCCAATTTAGTAGAGCGTAGATGTAATACAATTAACTAGAGTGATTAGAAGCGTGAAGAAGTAGCTGATAGTTCGACCAAGTTGAGTAGGAAGCGTGACTTGTCTACGTAATGTGAGTTGTGTGATGTATAATGTAATGTACATAGGTTTACTATATTTTGGTTCTTTCTCTATAGATTATGATGTCTTCATACCATGGAGCATCTTCACACCGAGAAGACCTCGTCCACGGATTGATCTTGGTCTATTCAGCAAATCGGACAGCATCGTTTTCTGCCCTAAAAGCATTTTCTGCTAACGTGCCCAATCTTCCAATACAAATATTAGCTGTGACAGAAAACGGTGGTGCAGCAACTGCCATGTTTGGCTCAACACTAGGACAGAAACTGATTACTGAAGGCAATGCCTTGGCAGATGAATTGCGGGGACATTTTGCAACTTGGAGTGGAGAGCACACAGTGGGTATCTACACTCCTTTCTTTAGACAAGTCTGGGATCAGAAAAGTGATATTGAAAAAGCATTCAGGTACGCGGAAAATCTATTAATTTTATCTAATGTAATTATCTGCTTGTTATTTCATTAAAACTAACAACTTACATCCTCAGGTGGGAATGAACTTTTTGTATAGTTTTAGCGAGAGTAATATAATAATAATAAAAAGTTCTTTAACTTCGTTGTTTAAAGTTAGACTTTTTTGTATGTTGAATAGAATGGAGTCGCCACCATTGTACAGAGCCCCACCTGCTCCATCATCACACCCGCCTGTGGGAATGGAAGGGCATGTGGGCTCCACAAACGATTCTGATGATATTTATGAGCAATTGCCAAGTGGTGATAGTGATGGTGGGAGTGAAGATGCTCTGGTCAGACCTTCGTGGATCCGGCAACGACAGGCACAGTTGCTGCCTCCTGCTAAGCAGAAGATGGAACCTTCTGCTTCTGACAATTTTGTGATGAAAGACTTTGATAAGTTTGACAATTTATGGGCAGGAGCGAGAAGGAGTCATCGAGAAATGGGGACAGCACCGACTGCTAAATCACAGCAAGCATATCTGGCATTTGCAACAGGACGAAGAAGTCATCATTCCAGATCAGTGAACAATAATGGAACATCCACTCAAGTAAGGCATGGCCATGGCACCCACGGTCACGTAAATAATCCCGGAAGAATCAATATGGCTGAGTACTCAGCTGTTACAGATGCTTTATCTCGCATGAGATTGCCCCGTACATCTCCTCCTTACTCCAATCTTCCAAACGATGACTATGTTAGTGACACCGGGCATAGAAATCGAACCAATCGCTCCCGTAGGAATACAGGTGAAACAAATTGAATTATTACTACTGCGAAGTGTCAAAATTAATTATTAATTGTTCGTGTAATATTATCCAATAATGTATTGATGAGTGGGTGCTGATTAATTAGTAATTAAGAAATTCATTAGTGACATTTAGTTCAGGTTAATATGTTAAGAATGGGTTTATTCATTGGCAGCAGAATAATTATTGTTTGCTTTAAAGAGTTTGAAATTGTCATTGTAAAACTAAGAATTTGTATTCTAGGGCGCCTTCCGCCGCCGCCAAGCGACTCCAGTTCTTCCGCTTCGCCAGTTTCAGACCCAGAAGATTTTTCGAGACCTCGGCACAAAAAGAAGAGTTTGAAAAGTACAAGTATTCGATCCAGACATCATGCACCACCGAAGCCGAAAGCTATCTTTACTCCTATTCCGACGGTACCTAAAGGATTTGTGCCGTATCAACTATCTGGTGATTCTGGAATCTTTTCAGGCTCGCGAAATAAATCTTTGACAATGGAAGAAGGTTCTGGTAAGCTGTTTAACATATTGATTAGATGTTGCATGTATAAATGTTATAGATGAAGGATATTTATTGATTAATGATTTGTACTGTGCGTGTCTCATATAGAAGCTTCATCACCTGTTGATGTTGAGAAAAAGCCTTTCGCCCGGCTAAAGGAAGAGATGAGCAATCTTGGGTCTAAAAATAAGGCGGATAAAGCGCGAGTTAAAAAGGAAAAGCCACCAAAGAAATTGACAAAGTCGAAGTCAACCGAGCAACAGCCTCAGGCTACGCCTAGTTTTGGAACTACTGTAAGTGGATTAGAGACGCTTACGGAATTTGAGTTTGAGATTGGTGCTTTTAGTGCATATAAAAAAACAAATAGTCATAATTGAGGGTTTGACAGGCTAGTCATTTATCTTTGTTTGGTATTACAGCTGGAAGACGCTACTGCTCCTAATGGAATTTTGGAACGCTGTGTCAGATTTATTGAGGAAGAAGGTCTAGACATGGAAGGTTTATACCGAGTTCCAGGGAACAGAGCTCATGTTGAAACCCTATTTTCTCGGTTGGCAGATGATCCTAACACTGACCTTAGAGCTTTAGATATACCAGTCAATGCTGTGGCTACAGCTTTGAAGGATTTTCTTGCGAAGAGACTTCCACCTCCAATTCCTACTGACATGATGGGTGAAGTTGAAAGGGTAAAGAAAGCTAAATTGTTCTATCTAATATTAAAACTTCGTTTACTACTAGAGAATTTGGTAAATATTTGATTTTTGAATGGGTGTTTAGGTTGCTCTGATCTCTGACCGTTCTCTGCGGTTGTTGGAGTTGAAACAATTTCTTTTGCATTTGCCACCACCTAATTTTGCAGTGCTTCGTATTGTATTTTCACATTTGGTACGAGTTTCTGAGCGATCAAGAGTGAATGCTATGGATTCCAAGAATCTAGCAATCTGCTGGTGGCCCACTCTGCTCCCATTCAGTTTCGCTGACATGCTTCGATTTGAGCAAATGAGGCCGCACTTAGAAGATCTCGTACAGACAATGATTGACCAGTACCCATTCCTGTTCTGTGGAAAAGAAGATGTTGTGATGGTCTGACATCATCTATATCCCCAGTATCAGTATCAGTTGTATACTCCTCATCCTCAGTTTAATCAGCCCTCCACCTCCGCGTCTCACTCGTCACCGCAGCATGGTCAAGCGTCTCGTCATCAGTATGACCTACAGAGACAATCTTTGGAGGTCCCTGCACATTATTATTATTACTATAATTATTATGCTGGGGAAAATGCTGGAAACAGTGCAGCTAGCGCCGGATTCCGACGCTCTTGTTAGTTGTTTTTTGATTGCACTCTGCACAAATCGTTTTTTAGAAGTTTAGAATGAAATTATTTTATTTAAGGTCAACAACGTAGTGAGATATAAAATGTCATTAGTAATAGATCAACTGTTTTATCCCTATAAACACTTTAGAAACAAAATATGTAGATAAAAGTTTAGTTTTTTTCGTTAGAGTTGACCTTAATTGACCTATTTAGACATATTATGCAAAGAAACATAATAAATACATTCGAACCTTTATCGATATTTGAAATATCGGCTTGCTTCAAGAGCTAACTCCTCTCTAGTGACCTAATTGTAATAATGATTACAGAAATCTATCTATATACTCTTAGATATACTTACACTATTCCTAAACCTTTATCTGAAAACCGGTTATTTACAATACAATCTTCGTATAACGTATTCTACGGAGATCGTGTAGTGAAATTGCAACGTAAAGAACTCGAAAACTCTCTAACCAAATCTATACAATTAATTATGTAGTCCTGGTCTCGATAGGGTAGGTAGAACAAAGTTGCATCTCTTGTTGTTGCGAAAAGGGTTTTAGAGATACATATTTATTTTACTTTACCAATACTTGATGACTGTTCTCATCTAAATTTTTTATGTTTTGTATGTGACTTGACTTTTATTTCGTCTGTGTACTTGTATGCGTACCTAATACCTACTAACAAATTGAAATTACAATGATTATTAATTTTTAAAAATGCATTACTCTATCATTACACTCATATTCTAATAGCGTTAGTCAGCGCTGTTTAAAAAATACACAGAGGTATTGTATGTTCAGGATTGAAATGTATCTAGGGAAGAAAAATCTAGATATAGTAGTACATGTACCTTGATAGAGTAACATGAATTTACTCTTACAAGATTCGACGCATCATAATGAATATGAAACAGTAATCCTTGTTCGGATTCAAAAGTAGCAACTAAATGTTCAGACACTTCTGTCTATATATTTAGGTTAAAGTAATTACTTATAGCGAGGAAAGTCATCGATGAGAAGTAATGATAATTATTATGATCTTGTAATGCGAGATAAGATGTGCGGGATGACGAGGAGAAGGTATTCCCGACCTTTTCTCGTATATATGACGAATATATTTTGAGTTTAATTTTCGAGTCATGATATATTATTTAGTTTGTTCACTAGTGGTAGGTTTGTCCAGTTCTGCTGAATGGTGAATATGATAATATAGAATTGTGAAATATTAATTAGTATGATGTAATGGTAAGATTAGGCGCAATTGATGCAGGAAATGTCGTGTGGTACCTATTTGTTTTATTTAGAAATAGAATTTAGAAGTTAAGTTTTACTACGAAAATTGAATTGAAGCTATAACATAACTAAAATAATATTCACAAGAGAGACTGAGTGTTCTACAGCACCGATTTATATTATCAAATCAATAGTAACGTTTATGTTTTTCAAGTTTAGAGTATTTGTGCTTTTTTACACGGAATACATACACTGCTCACTATCGATATTTCGCATACTAATCCATAGTATGGGAATTCGGTATATACTACTACTTTTTTTGAGATTGATTGCAAATGTTTAGGCTGTACTGCAACTACAGAGAGATATTGAAATTGAAGGATAAAATTTTGTATACATTGTTTCTGTAATATTTGATGCTATATTTGTAAAACTGAACATATACTACTAGGAAGTTGATATGAAGGATTGTTAAGAGTGGCAGTATTGAAAATGTAAAGAATAGACTGGGAATTGCTGTTCTTCGGCAAGTCATACACATACTATCACTAACTAACTAACTATGAAGCAGTTAGAGAATAATTGCAATTATTGGTCTTCAGAAAAATTTCATGGTCTTAAAACGTATGTCTTAAAAATAAAAAAGGGCTTATAGGTAAGGTGGCTCTCTGTCTTACATTAATTGATGTAAGCGTGAAGTTTTACTCAACTACTAATACATTTTGTTAGCAAATGTCAACTGTGTGCAGTTCTAGCATAAATTAATATGATTTAGTCATACAAGTTTATATACTAATAGGATGGTTAATAACTGTAGTTAACAATGTAATGACATAAATGACGAATTCCATGGAGTTGTGAATCTTGTGAATGATTGATGAAGTTTGCACAAAAAAATCAAATTTATACCTTAGTTATTACTACTTGTACATTCAGAAACAATATTTGATCGCAATTATATTTAAATTTAGTCTTGGTGAAGAATCGTTAGTTAAGAAATTGTGTACATTAGTAGAAGTTTTGTGAATTCTATCTAAATTGTACATAGGTTATGCGGTTTTTTAAATTATTTTACTACATAATTTAACTTGCTTGATTTTTGCAAACACATTATGAATACACGTACACTTTAGCCTGTGACTTGAAGCAAACTGATAATACTGTAATAATTATAAGAAAGATTACTTATAAGAACATTTACCTTATTAAGCTCATCGTGAAAATGATTATAAATGTACTTTAGATAATTTTGTGATTCTTTGTACTAATCAAGGTTGGTATTGTATAGGTAAGTGAAGACCCGAGCTCATTCATATACATAGAAGACATTTGTTACCACAATTTTACACTCTGTAGATTAACGTATAAAGATTCACATTGGCCCAGATACTGATGACGGTGTCTCGCAGTCTTTGTGTTTCCCATATTTTCTTTATAGTAAAATGTTTCGCATTTGTTGTAGTAGTATTGTGTGTCACAAAAGAAAGGTTTCGTAAAGTTTTCTACGGTCGCACTATGCAGTGCGCGGAAACACTTGTGTTTTGCTGGTTTTTACGTTGAGATACGTTTTTATATAGTGATTTGCTACGGCTTAAATGTAGGCATAGACTAGAAAGGTCAGATACGTAAATACATCACCTATTGCAACTATTGTGAATTTAGACGGAGACACATGTAACGAATGTATAATAATAATCTACTGTAAAATATTCCTGATACTGTAAATGTAAAGATTCGCGCATATGTGCAATAGTGTATATAGCATTAGAGGAAACGTGTTGAAGCCACATGTAAATACTATTAATAAGGATTCACGAAAATAATTGTACTTGTTATAATCGTAGTTTGATATTACTTAGTCAAGTTGGGCACATAATGACGTAAGACCAAACGAAAGTTTATTTAGTTAAACAATTACTCTTCATTCGCCATTATTTATCTGTAATTTTCAGTTACAAATGATATTTTAGTGATCTTTATTTGTCTGTGCCTGTGTGGAGACACATCCTTTTGGAATAGTTAACGGGGAAATCATTAGTTGTCCAAACTGTAGCGATCAAAGTATTATTATTCAACAGAAAAAGTAAGAAAACGTAGTAAACATGCACTAACTAAATTACAGAACGTAGCATAGTGTAAAATAAATGTGTGGAGCACAATCTGCTATGTTCTTGTAATTTAAATTTTTGTACATCACTGTCTGTCTACACCGTAAATCGTTATAAAGTTTCTAATCTGGTAGTTAAGAGTAAGTAAATTAGTAAATGCTAATTGTATTTGTCATCCATTTTTGACAAATGAAGGTTGTTATGTAGTATAAATTGGCAGGAGGTAGCAGTTCTACCTATTAAATATTATCGTTTATTATATAAATAATTTGTCATTTTGTTGCACACTTATTACTCTTTGTGTGTAAAAGACCTGAGTAGTAAATGTAGAAAGAATTAACATGGGAAAAGGAATATCTCATTACAATTTTTAAATTACGTACAGTACAGATACAGTTATGCAAATAACCTCAGACTTTCTTCTCCAACAAATATAACGATGTAATGAATAGCAATTAATTTCAATTGAAAAAATAGTTTAGGCAGTCCAACCAAAAGAGTAGCTAATTTAGAATCGTAATGGTATTGATATAAATACCAAAAATTAGAATTGAAAGTTGCATATACTGTCACATCACAAGTGTAGCGTGTAAGTATACATAATTAATTAAATTTGAATTACCCAACCCTAGGAAGGTCATTCATATTTAAACTACGAAATCGTATAGAGCACGTTGGAGTTTGGATGCATGGGGAGAAGTTATTTGTCAAAGAAGTTGAAAGTTATGGGAAGAGTACATAAAACATACGTAATGTACGTATTAAGATTATAACATCTGTGCTTAAAAAGTGCTAAGAATTATTATATGACATGATGTATGCATATGAATATATTAACTGAACTCTAAGAACATGAATAGAATTAATATACATGAATAAATAAACAAATAAAAACGAAATGATCAAGAAATTTACTTCTGCATGGACGTCAATTCTCTTAATGTGATTATTTAAATCGGATACAGTGTCATATCAGAGATATCAACAAGAATACGTGACTATACTGTTACAAAGCACCTAATAATATACAGTAGTAAAACTTAATAGCTAATAAAAAATACTAAGATTTCTTGGATTAGGGTATAGAAAGTACCCTAACTTCATGATGAACATTGCGAAAATCTGATAATGATATTATTTAATTGACTACCTAACATTTCACTTCGTCATTATATACATTTATAGATAACCAGCAAATCAGAGTATGGATTAAAGTTGATAAGTTTTTTCTCTGTCCAATGTACTCATCATAGTTTACAATTGCAAGTGCCCATGAATATGTTATTCATATAATTTCGTATTCTATATGTGCTTTAGTATGTGTAGAACTTTTATTAGGATGTGCATCTATTCAACATTCAGAACAGTTTGATTACCAATTTATTCACTTACATTTTATTGTAACATTCACGATTTATAGCTTAACATTATGCAAACTTGTTCATTTGCCAATGTGGCAGTAGTGAAAACGGAAGAACAGTAGCAAGAGGAAATGCGATTGTGTTATTGTGTACAGGAGGAAGGTAAGTCAAGCACTGTGTATTGTGTTTTGCATGATAAATAACATATCGAAGCATGGACATAAGTAACATAACAGTGCTTGGTCGAGTATTTTATGCCAGTAAACAAACATCGCATCTTATAACAATGTGATTTTATGAGCAACAAGGACACGCTGATGTGAATTGTTTGCTAACTGCCGCAAAGATATAATTCACCTGTGCAAGTGTTGATTTGCTCACAGGTAATAATAATGTAGCCTCATATTATAATGACATGCACGTATTCTCTCAATGAATGAATTTAACAGCCATAGTTAACGTAGGTGTTTGTACAGAATGGATTTTCCTGCTCCTACATAGCCCTTTTGTGTAGTCAGACAGAAATCTACTCACGTCAATAACGAACGTATGACATGACGGTAATTTCTTTGTATAGGATTGGAAATCTATGAAGTGGGTACCTAAATATTAGCTTTTTATAATTTCTTAAATAATAGATATGACTTTTGTCGTTTGCTCTACCTAAATGTGGGTACAAATAGTGTCAAGTTTATTCTGTGTAGACGAATCTTCCTTGAATTCAGTGAGGTAAGGTGTAAATATACAGGAGACAATATAATGAGATGCAATCTGTACAAAAGTCCTGGGTTTTTTTTGTTCATTTGTGTGTTTTAACAATTGATGCTCTTTTTTAACGTTTTTGACATTGGAACAATAGTTTAGAGGAATGAGGTAGATAGGAAGGCAGGTCTGGAGTTTTTTAAAGACTTGTATTTACTTGAATGTATTGTGTATTGTAAAAAGGTACCTCGTCATTCCATTCATACGAATTTCAACATTGCATCACATCACACCACACTACGAGTTAATAACTTAACAAGAAAGATCTCTCCGCAAATGATATATGTAGTGTGTAAAGTGTAAACGTGCAAAAATGTCCATATATGCAAAATGTACTGGTAGACAAACATCTATTCACTTAGAGTATATGAGTCAACTATATAGGCATTATAGTGGTTAGCATGTAAAGTGAGCGTAAATCTTCTCTCGAGGGAATTGTATAGGATTGATTGTGAGAAGGACGAATTAATAAGAGTTTGCATATAGTGTATGTGATTCAATCTAAGAAGCATATTACTATATGAGTCATAATATGCGAAATGTAAATGTGTTTCTTTGTAAGTATATTAAATGACATGATGAAGCCTATCATAACATAACACAGGCAGACAACTGACAGTAGCGATGCTAAAAAATTGCAGCGTGTAATTTACTTGTCTGCCTCAATCTTACGCTTGTGGAGCTGATATTGCTAGAGATCAGAACAGATACTGAGTGCTAAAGAAAAAGAAGGTGAGACAGCGAAAGAGATGCTGGGCCAGGTGCAGCAAAAAGTTGCACTCTATGTACACAAAATTCACAGTCACCGATATGATACCCTAATGTTATTAATGTAGGTAGTTGTTAGTGCAAAAAATACATTACACTATGTACGATGTATGTTAGCGCGTATAATAAGATCCTTGGAAGTGTGGAAGTAGTCTAAGTATTATTATCATTCTCAATCTGCACATGTTTGCCTTCTTGTGGTGGATATCGAAATAAATACACAGAAAAAACATCGCATGGAATTTCATAAATTATATGTTGTTACAAAGACATTTACCATACTACAGTAAATAATCCCAGTAAGTGTATTCTCTAGACTCATACTCATACAGAGTGGATTCCTAGAACGTCTGAACTATAATTCTGTTCACCTGACAGAATGATATGTATCATGTGTAGGTGTGGGTGCAGAAATACCTGTTAACTTACCTTAAAACTGTACCGTAGGTAAGTTATTTATCAATAAATGTCCTAAGAAGTCTACAAAAACTTTTTTTTACATTTAATCACAGGACCCAGGTGCGCTACAATACATTTCACTAATGCATACCTAAATCTTAAAAGATTTATTTTGTTTATTTTCCAACTTTGGATATTTTTAATATGCAAAAGTAATTGCTATTTAGTTTGACAACAGAAGTACTGCGGTATTAGACAGTCAGACCACATTTTAAGCCCTCAGTCGATAGCATCATATATAATGTAATTAAATTGCAAATTATAAAGTTTGTTTACAAACTAGCTTAAAAGTAGAGCTCGCAATAAATATGCGGCTTCTTTTTGAGACCCACAGACATCGTTTCGAATTGCAACTTATTTAGTTTTGTGACACACTTTCTTTCCTCAAAATTCCCAAAATCAGGCGTACATTATACAGACACAACGTACTGGACTCATCTTGACGTCTGTGTCATCACCTAAGTACGGATGAAGACAATTTAAACTTTTTTAAATGCTGTTTTGTCATAAATAGTTTGCAATATTTAAAATATAACACTACCACTTACGTAATTAAGTCTTTCATGAAATTAAATGAACTTAATTTAAGCAGATAAGCATTCTTCGCACTCTTGGGATTATAATTAGATTGAAAGATAGTATCACATTCTATATTCTCGACAAAAATTAGATTTTGGAGTATGAAATAAATGTTTTACTTAGACCGTCGGAGACACACCTCGAAATATCTATCTGTGATGTGGGAAGGAAATAATTGGGAATTGTGTGTTTCTTTGAAAATTATTTATGGATGTGAAGAAAAGTGTAGTGTGTGTGCGTTGAAAGATGAGAGCGTAGAATAAGAAGAATTGAATTGATTTGGTAAGAGTCAAAGATCAAATGCAGATGTAATTTAGCATTTTGCACTGATGTTTAACAAAGCGGTGATATGAAATATAATGTGTAAAAGTGTTTTATATGATTACGGCCGTTTCTGTATCTGTGCATCCAGTTAAATAGAGGAAAGTATATGGGTATACTGGGTAAACTCTTGTTTTCCTATATGGTATATAGATGCATATGGTATGTAATGTATTGTGTGTGGAGTAGTAGAATGTATGTAAGTTAAAGGGGTTGTCTGTCTCTGGCTCCCCAACAGCACGAAAAGTTCTGGTTTGACTCGGCTCGATCGGCTACAGCTACAGATNATTTCACCCGGATGTTCCATAGGAGAAACAAACCGGCTTTCCATCTCTTCTGCAAAGGATACAGCGACAGCGTCCTATAAGTCCTCAGCGTATGTCTTGGATGTGTCGGCACGGGAGCAAGAGCCAAAGCAATAGCACTTCACCCAATGTGCAGATTACATATTGAACTCTTTTCCCCCACGATTCCTTACGTGCGTATCATGTGCGTAAGGAAAAGTACTGAACAGTGGCAGCAGTGCAATGGAAAACTTCCCCTGAACAGAAAATGACTGGACTTATAGCATATATATTTTAGATACACGAAATAAGAATATAACCGGTATAAGTATATCTTAAGGCTAAACCTATAGGTAAATAGCACAGATTCAAATGCTTATGTGGAAACCTGCACTACTGTAGGTAGGTGCATGCATATAGCATAGGTACATAATATACTTTGTAGTATCAAGATACCTATATGACTATATTGAGTATGTAACTTGAAGGAGTTGAGTTGTATATTATGTACATAGCTAATGCTAGTTCTATCTCTATACACGTATGCATGCAATATTAATGTTGTATATGAATGTCTATGTACTACTAGTAGTGTAGAGGTATCTAAAGTTTTGTGAAGCATACTCTATATGTATCAAGGTATGTAAGTTCCAGCTACTACTACTACTAACAAATAATATATAGTAGTAGGGTAAGGTATGGTTATGCGTATAGACATTGCTTTTACTAGAGAACTCTTTTTGACTCTTTCCATTTCCATTCCTTCATCCTTCCCATTCCACTATTTGGTATTGTGCAGTGCAGAGCTCTGTCTGTCCCTGTCTGTCAGCCGAGCAAAGTCTCCGTTTTCCAAGTAAAGTACCTACCAAAGTCGAATGCTCTCTTAAGCTCATCGCTACTAGTGTGAGTGTGTGCCATTATATATCCCGAAAACAGTTTCTGTGTTTTCTGTGTAGTGAGTGAGTGAGCAAGGGTCGAATTCTCTTCTCCTACACTTTCAGACAGAATTTCGGAGTGTTGTCTCTGTAAGTATTGTACAAGTTGAGTGCATGAGGCTGTTATTTCGCTGTAGGCACATTCAATGAAATGAATCAATAGAACTCGGACCAGAAGTATGGCGTTGTCCGGACTATTAGAGCCCTTTCTCAAATTTTACAGTGCCTATTATTATTGTCGCCGACATAGTCAACAAGAAAGTCACATTGCAAGTTAATTTATTATCTAAGACCACTTCCAATTCTTCTCATATCCAAACACTTTCTTCCTTTAGTTCCTTCTGTGCACTCTACAATATAAATCAACATTCGTATAATCATTAAGGTAAATTATTTTACATTCAATTCGCTTGTTTACTATGACCTTAATCAATTTAAGCTCCATTACCTACAAACACTTATATCAATATACACTTTATACAAGCACAATTTTCTAAATTGCATTTTCGTCTTTAGAGAATACATTTCCTAATATCTGTAAGGATTTCTTTAGCAGAGCTTTAGCTTCCTGGTTTTAAATTGCTTCCTTTTGTTCTGCGGAATTTAAGCACTGAGAATTTGTCTTCTTTTACTTGATTCAACGCGCTAAAAATCAATCAACCCAACACAACACGAGTTGCCTTCTCAATCCCCTTTTCCTGCTGATGTGAATTAATTCTATCAAGTTAGATCAAATACATTTACAAAGGATACACTCATACAGTTTTTTAATTTATACACTTACATCCATTTTTGTAGATACAGATGATCTATTATGCCTTATTTTGATAGCTTTGCTTTATGCCAAAACATCTGTAAACTCACTTTTATGTACCAAGAACAGTTTTATTTATTTTTATTATTTATTTCGATACCTTAGTACAGGAAACTTGCGGAGCACCTTTATAAATTAATACTCATAGTTCATGGGCAATAAAAATTGAAAAAGTACCTAATCCCAAATGAAATTACGGAATAAAACATAACATACACGTAGTAAGTATGTACATAATAATGAATAAATGAATCGGCATACATAACGTGTTCATGTACCGGCACGGGCTTGGACAGTTCACGAACTACCTAATAACCAGATTTAATTGCTTCTAATAATAGGAACATTAAATAAATATCCACAATTAAAAATAAACTGCAATACAGAGATAGACCACACACCTTTATACAACAGATAACACAAAGGTTTTCGGTACTGATTAATATCGTTTACATATAAATAATTTGTGTTTGTAGAGTGATGTAATCAGTAATGACATTATTTCCTTGATACAATCCTATTAACTCTCACTCATACATGTATAGCTACTGGATCTTTGGTAGTATCAATATGGCTTATTATGCAAAACTTATTATAGTACTTTTGTGGCTTTTGTAACCACAAAATAACTGCAAATAACTTTATCGTTAGGACTTCATAGACCTTTAATTCTAGAAATTTTTTCTAAACTAGCTAACTACTTGTGCATATCTTACATTTCCGTTAGCTAGTAGTTTTCAAAAACTTTATTTTCTAGCAGTAAAAAATAGTCTACATCCCCTATGTTAATTAAATTATACTGCATTGATAGTGGCTATTAATATCTATGTTTATATTCACACATGTCACACAAAGATAATCATGCTACTGCGTTGCATTGCAAGCAGTTCCTTATAGTCCTTGTGGTTTTCCGCATTGAAATAATATTGTTTATTAAGAATTACTAGTAATTTTATGGACATTCGTAGAAGGATTAATATTCGAAGTAGTTATTACAGTTTTGACCGAATCATGAGTCGTAGCAGTATTTTCTGGCTTGAAAAAGTTCCGACAAAGTTAGAACGGATGTGCTAATAAAAATAGTGACACGTCCCCTGGCTAATTGAAAGAATGAATGAATGATGAGATGAAACGGATGTAAATGACATAACTGGAACTGTAGCACATTATAAAATTAGTAATCCTTCGGAATATATTATTATACCAGCGTTTTTTCAGTTGACATCATTAATTTCTCTGAATAATTTCTGATGAACGAGTAATGACATCGAAGAGTTAATCTGTGGAAACTGTTTCAAAATGTCTTTTTAATTTTCAAACTTCGTCGCATGTAGCTTCTCTTAATTATAGGTCAAGGATTGAGTAAGATCAAAGAAAAATGCTCATTAGATATTATAAGCGGGGAAAACTAATTGATTTTGGATTTTTTATAGCAAAAGAAAATTGGGAATCTTCCTCGCCGAAGCATCACTGAAGAATTTTTTCATTAACGAATAGTAGAAAATCGAGTCGCACTTGATGTATTAAATTACAAACTGCCATTTCTCCATTCGTCCAATTTAAGAAGCTCAATCATTAAACTTAACTACCAGTAGTATCATTAATTACGGATATTAAATATTGTCTCTCAAGTACGGATTTTGAACGGTGAAAAGAAAGTAGTGCTGCTGGTGATATTCTCTGTTTTCATTTGGTGAAGTTAATTAAGTAGTTTTCTTCGAATTATCGATTTTCCACTACTAAATATAAAAATAGTCAAATCGTCTTCTCCGTTCCTACTTCCACCGTTCAATTGGCAATCTTTTCGAAGTTTCCTTCTCTTGCTTACTGTTTGGCTTCTTTTGTAAAATCTCGATAAGTGATTTCCCCTGTTCAGCGGCAAGTATTAATACTCTTAAGTATTCTGTCAGTTTTAATTATTGAAAAGTGAATTTCGAGTATAACTTTGCTTTTTCTACTGTCCCTGTCCTGTAGTGCAGTGTGTGATACCATTTCTTATTCGTATATCCAAGAATCAAGTGTAATAAACAATGGCTCCAACAAGAAGACTGCTATATTTTGTTCTGGTCACAGTGGTCACCTTCGTCTGCCTAGCTCATTCAGCTCAAGGAATCGGAGATAATGTAAGAGAATATTTTATTTCTAACTAGCTGTAATTTGTGTCGCTACTTTTCAGTTTTGCTTATCAGGCAATGTTCATAGATTCACAGAGAAAATTGCATAATTATCTCGCATAGCAGAATTGTTCACATAATTTGCTTTTGTATGCCATTGACTGAGTATCTGTCAAATAATGAGGCGTTAGCGTTAACAAATTCTCATCCTCGTCATCTTCTCTAATTACAAGATATTGACATCTCTCTATGCATTACAATTACGTAGAATCATTGCAAAACCCATTGTTATACTTTTGTGTACACAAAAGCCTCTGTGACAACTACTTTGCAGAGGTCAATGATTCTCTTTTGACTATGTACTTCATTACCCTACACAGAGAACGTACTTCAAACCAAATCTCTGGGAGAATAATGTTATTTTAGTTTCTTACATCTGAAATGCAAGTGAACAAGGTTTGTGCACTCTTAGATACAGAGATGGATTTTATCTAACGATGAGAAATTGTATAACATGATCTATTGTGTATCTCTTGTACTAGTTATACTAATACTACACAATTCTGTACCTGAGTACAAACCCTTTCTAATGGCTATAGTCATTTTCTTAGGATTTTAATCTAAACTTTTTTGTAGTTTTGATTAACGAGTGCAAAAAATCACAGGACTAGGACGCAACAGTTGAAAGGTAAAAGACAATTGATACATTGACAGTCGTTTCAAGCAAAGTGACCTTAATCTAACTATATCTCGAAGAATTCAATTTATAGTTTTTGAAAGCACAACTTTACATTTCTTTCACATACTTGATGCTTTTGTTAATTAATACAGTCAACTCAAATTATCTCTAACTTACCTACATAGATTTCAGGTACTACAATATATGTGTCGTTTTTGCATTAGTATAGATTTAAATTAATTGCAAGTTTTTCAGATAGTAATCGGATCCCACTAATAATTATGAAAATAAATGTAAATAGTATAGTAGTTGTAATCTATTGATTACTGTCATTAATGCTGTAACTGAGATTTCCTTTCTCTTGATACAATCGTTTAGTAGTGCAGAATGCAGAATGAGCAAAAGTTTAACGATTTTGAGTTTGTCAGATTTAGTGACAAAGTCCCGCTGTGACACATAATCTCTTAACGGAAGGGTTGCCATCGGTTGTATTTTGAAAATCGATAGATGGTTTATTCAAGAAGCTTTAAATATCAATGGAAATTGGTTCGAAAATTGTTATGATGGCAATTAGCTTTATATTCATTGCGTTCTTTGTTGCCGAAAAGTGTTTTAAGGCTGTAAATAGTAAAAGGCTTGGTTGTAGATTGTAGATCGGTAAAGTACCTAAAAGAAATGTTCTAAAAATACCTCGTGATAATTTATATTTATTCCGTAATGTCCGTAATGTCTTAGGATCATCAATGAATTCTATATTTATCTAAATGATACTAATCTGAAGGATTTATTAAATGTAATATAAAATGAAGTTAATATTATTACGTAATCACTAGATAATTTTTCTTTAAAAAGTCACAACTCAACATAATTACAGCAATGATTCTTCATATCTTCATTCATTAGCGGTAGCATTTATGTGGCATACATACAGATCCACTTTGTGCTGTGATTTACTTGGAATTACTTGCTTATCATGACAGGATTGAAGTTAAGTATCTAGTAGTCAACGGATTACATAACCTATCTACATTATGGTGGAAATATATATTTTAATTTACATTTTCTGTACCTCGGTGCAAGTTGGAAGAAGATAAGTGAAACAAGTCTTGCAAAACGCTATTCATTGGAATCTACCCTGCTAAAGGCATCGGACAAAATGCTGCATGTACTAGTAAATAAAAAGAATTAGCAATACTTATTTAATGATGTACCTTTCAGCGATGTTTATGGTTTAGTTCAGAGCAGTGTACCTTGTTGAGCAGTATACTTTGTGTTTGAGTACAAGTGCACTCGTTGCATGGGAAAGTACATATTACGATTACATTGCAAATGTGGAAATATTTCTGCATATTTTTAAAGGATTTCCTCATCTACGTTAGAGAGTGGCTCATTTGTTGGTTAGTTTCATGGTTATGTTCCTTAGCTCACCATCCATGGCTAATACCTACTATTATTAATGCATGTAATTTATGGTTAAAGTAGCTACTTGCTACAACTACAACATTTCTACTACATAATGGAAAATTCCTCGTAAGTATTGGAGCTTATCTAATGCCCTATGCTATGATAGTAAAATGAAAACCAGCCCCTTCTTCCCACTGTTCCCAGTTAACAAGCCAACGATATTTTGTTCCCTTCCCTTGATCTTGAGTCTTATCTCTGGTGTGACTTGACTATTTTTAATTGAAGCAACTCGTTTTAGCAATGAATTTACTACTGCCACGTTCACATATCACTAAACTATTTGCGTGTGTGTGTAGTGTGAACGGAAAGAGGATACGAGTAAAATATGTGAGTTGATTAAATATACAATACATAGTATTATGATAAGAGCTTAAGCAAAGCAATCTGAAAGTGATATCCGTAGTAAATTATTAAGAACACATGATGGAATTTCCAGACATGTGTACTGCTAACTACTGTATACATGTATATTGTGTAAACGATAGATAAAACAAATAAATAGGCATATCTGGACGTATAATATTCGGAACATTATGAGACTATACATAGTTAGACGGGAATCGTAATCTTTGCACAGTCGACAGGACTGGAACACTGTTCATATATTAAATGTAGACAAAAAGACTACTAATGTCTATATGAGATTAAATTGTTGTATGCTTCGTTACGTTTTTGTAGTTTCGATTAAATAGACGTCTACGTATGCATGCCAGGCAATGCCTGCCAGTTTCATATTACAAATCCACACTCTCCATCTCGACTCTGTCAGCTTTTGTTGGTGTTGCAATTTAACCGAGGCGAAGAGAGATGAGGGTACGAAAAAGTTAACCTTATACACACACTCTGATATTAGATTCTGCAGAGTGTGCAATTATTATAATATTATAGCATACATACCACAGACGGAGCAGGGCAGATGCTCCGTTTCGCTATGTAACTTTGTTCCAAAATTGCACCTAAAGATATAATGTATATTTTCTTGCTTACTCTATGCAAGTTTTATCGCAATTTCCTTCCATTAATCCGTCACTGTGATTTTTGGTACAATTAGAATTCAACTTCTAGCTTATCACAAGGCACCGGATTAGGAAACTCAAGCTCCACAAATTTAGAGTAGCTTGTCATATTTAGTATAATTAAAACGTATAGCCTCTGAAAGAACATCCTTGTTTATTAAAACATCTTTTAAGAGATAGCACTTTTTTAAGCTGTCAAAACTCTTTCAATGATGTACATTAGCAATTGACGTAGAAGGTTAAATAAAAGGAGGAAAATTCCAGCTATCAAATAAATATGGAAAGAATACGAAGTTTTCACTGTATCCTTTTCAATACGCATATCTTCTGGTTAGCAACTTTGTTGACGTACTTTCTGTGGAAATCTGATCATGAGTCATTTCATGCGGCATAGGAAATAATTTATGCTCTATAGACGCTCATATAGGAATCTCTCTATGTGGAAACGTAATAAGGTTAGCAATCTTCTTCTCATTTCTTCCCTATGGTATATCTTGGCTTGACACCTACTGTTTGTGTATGTGGGGTGTCTTTTGTGGACATGGCGAATCCTACCATCCGTTCTCTTCGATTAATACACTTCTTTTCACACTGCTGCTCAAGGTGCTATTAGGGACGTAAAAGTCGTCAGAGTAAATACATATCTGCACGTGATGATGATGGAAAGGGAAGAGCACAATGTCTATAGCCAGAGACGTAATAGCGTTTTATGAAGAGGATTTTCCGGTGCGGCATTTCCCTTCTGGGCACAAACTATTTCATTACTACGCTCCATTGGGATGGGATGACTGGGAATTGAGAACATGACAAGCTAGGCATCACTAGATTCATTTTTGTCAACAAACAAAACTAAAGCCTTTTCAAGACTATATACTATACCCAATCATTATTACCACCAACCAGCCCTATCTATAGACACAGTTAATATAATGCAGAAATAGGAGAAGCCTTTTATAGCCTCCGGCTTCCTGGGCATATATTATTGTGAACCAAACATTAAACATAAACCATGCTATTCGGGACTTTGTAATTGTAAACGGAGGAGGAGGTGAAGAAGTGAAGTAGACCAACTAACCAAATAGACTGACGTTCTTGCATACATGATCTTACATCTGCACAGAGTCACACAACCCATCCATGTCATCATTCTACACATTTTTCTAATACTAACATAGCTTCAGTTCAATTTTATATATAGCATGGTTATTCAATTTCAATTCTTGCAGCCATAGTACTGATAATACAGATCTGCATGATCTGCTAAATATCTCTACATGGAATTGACTAGCTCATAGTAACGATGATGCATGGATTCTAGACATTATTACAATAAGGATGCAAGTTTGTGAATAATTACTCAAAATAAGAGGAAAATCAGCCAAATAATTATATTTAGACCACAGAAACATTTAGTGGCAGAATGTTTAATGTGGTTATGTACAGCATTAAACTACATGCCCAGTAAACATCCGTTTAACTCGATGAGTACTACCCAAATAAAAGTTACAAAAACAGGAGATGTGTCATATTTATTGAATCATTTGACTCTGACAATGGTCGATGAGTTCAATAGTTCAATATACTTGGTTTATAATTTTATTTTTTCGTATTACGTATTAAGTATTATAACATTGACTTATTGACTTCATTACAGGAGTAGCAATCTATGATTCCAAATTCCAATATTACATAAATTAGAGATTATATCAACTGCAGATTGCAGACGTGTAGAAGAATGAATGTACTAACTATTCATACGAGAATGAATATCGTAGCCGTAGCATACCACAATGAAAGAAATTTCAAAATTCCTATTCACAAGATTTTAGATGAAAGTAAAATTTTGCAATCTGGCACAGCTGTATGAAGGTTAGTGAGTGGGTATATAACCCTTGAAATATTTATGGACGATTGCTTATCATCCTAGCAATCTTCCCGTTGACGATGGGAAATGAGATAATTTGACGCGCATGAAACATTTACGTATTTTATTCAGACTTCTGACACCGTAGTTTCCTTTGGGTACTTTCTTTGGGCGTGCATTTAATTTATTGGGAATAGATATATTGGTTACTACTTCTTGACTTTAATGTATGGACATTGAGAAATGTCAATGTCAATACATGTGCAAGTAGAATCAAGCAAGATCGAGAATTTTTAGTTTGGGTGTTGCAATGGATGATGTTGGCATAAATTCACAGTGTTTAACAATTGAAATCAGATTGTGACTGAAAGTCAAAATGAGGTGCCAATACTTGAAGCGAAGTAATTTATACTGCTTGTGCAATTGTTTCTATAAGGGCAAATAGAATTGGCGGAGCATTATTCCGTGAAATGAAGTTATTTCAGGATTTGACAATGTTATGGTAAGGTGGAGGTTGATAGAGGTACCCAAAGCGCAAACTGTAGTCAAAAATACCTAAGAAAAGTTTCCTGGGGTAGATAAAGGTATAGAATTTTTATTGCTGAGGTATAAAGTGTATAAAAGATGGGTTTAGTGCCCCATGAAAGACATAGGAATTACAAATACATGCATACATGTAAGTATAGAAGATTTAGCACCTGGAAAAGCCTTAAGATTTGGTAGTAAGGTCAAAGTAGGTAGGTACGGGGGAGCTGGGAAATAAATATATGACAAGGAAAGAATGAATAGAATAAAACAAAGACGAAAGATTTCAAGATATATTAGTGTAAGTGTTTGGTATTCGAAATATATTGCTGAGATATGGAGAGCAGTGAGTTACGCGCACTGCTGCATTACAACAGAACATAAATCAATGATCTTTTCGTTTGTGTGTGATACGAATTCATAAATCTTAACTCAGATCTCTCGTTCGCCAAAATAGTACATGTAAAACATCCACAATGTTGCCAAGTAAATATTTTCACACCATCGCCCTGCATATCTGTGGGTCGTTTTCTTCCGATGTAATGGAATCGACTAAATGTGTGGTAACACATAGAGAGCAAATTATTTATTTGTATGTACACGGGTACTAATTTGGAATATGTTGAAAAATGGTGGAAAGATTCCTTGGAGAACTCTATCTCCTTCCTTATGTATTTTTAAACGGAAACATGAATTTTGAGAAGCTGAGTAGTGACTAGACTGATAAATGGTTTAGGTAACTTCTTAAATGAAGCATGATGTAATAGGACATAGCCATTATTCAAATAAAGGTTGACAGAAAGGAAGGGAAGAGAAGTTGACGTGGTGAAAGTTCATTTCTGTGCGCTGTGATAACTTTATATTATGACTGTCGCGTGTTCGATTAGAAAGTCTGGTGTTGCGAAGAAATTACTAGTGAACGAAACTACCCACCTACTAATAACTATAGGTTATCAACCGACAACCGACTGGCAAGCAGGAAGTCAAAGGTAGTCCATGGGATTTGTTAAATCGGGATCAAAATCCTTTGGCTATGTTCGTAATAGAATACATCTCAAGACCTATATATATTAAAAAGGATTATTGCGTCATAGATATTTTATATAGACCATTATTTAGTAGGGAAGGTCTGTCGGTACGTAATGGTACGTAAGTTCGTGAAAATTAAAGGGTTGCCTCTGCCCTGCGAGTTTATTTGGGCACAACAGTTACTGCCTGTGTGTAATGTACCTTTTTGTAACATAAATTGAACATAATTGCGAAAATACGAATCTGCAGCAGAACAGGTACGGCTCTCCGTCTTTTCCTCCGTCTAATATAAGACATTTCCTTTTCAGCAAAACCATAGCGCTAATAACAACCGTAGCTTCTTATATAAGTAATTCATAATAATGGTATGGGAAATGTGTATCGGTAAACGGGAAGTTACGCAACGAAAATACAAACTAAATTTAAGAGTGATAAGGAGAAAATCAAATAAAGGTTTACAGGAAAACCTGTCGCTTTCAGTTTCATGTCTAATAAATGGAAAGGAATAGAATTAAAGTTGTGTCTAATCGACTGTGGGGAATGAAAAGTCTCACATCCTCTCTCAAATTACTCTGAAGACATAGGGAATCCTGAAGTTGCAATCATTCCCGAGTTTTCCTACAAATTTTGGAACCCTACCAATATCAGCATTGATTTTTCATTATGTCTTAACTCATAGGAAGTGTAACGTAGCACTCCATTACTTACTTCTCCTTTTCTTCGAGATTGAAATTGAGAAAGTTTTCTGCAGGGACCAAGCAATGTCTATCATTGTCTTATCCTTATTATTCTTTAAAGGCCTGATCTTTCCTGTTCGGTCCAAATTGCTAGAATCTTTTAAACTGGGAAATCTCCTTCCACTTCTACTCTGTTAATTTTACTATTTTAATTAGATACTTACACTTAAGTACTACGGAATTACTCAGCAATGAAATCTGATGCTTATTATTGTCATAAATGATCCTTCCGTGTAGTAAAGTCAAGAACCCCCTTATACAATTATATCACAACCGAAAATAACTCATTTTGAAAATTAACAGGTCTTCCAATCCTAAAATATTCAAATCCATGCTATTTTATTAATACCACTTAAATTGGAGTTATAAGTATACACAATAAATATTTTTGTACTATTTACTACTCAACCGCTGTAATATTCCATTTGTTGAACTGTATTGAGTATGTAACGTTTTAAATCCCATCCAA